>PVHY01009538.1:0-55910 GCA_004024945.1 Uropsilus gracilis
GCACGGTGACATTGTGCCCTCAGACCTCAGACTGGCCTGGCCTGTGTCTCAGTCTGGGGTCTGGGGGCCCGAGAGCATTCACCAGGATGCTCGAAAGACGATGGCAGGACGGATGCTTCAGCGCCTTCTCATATCCCCAGCTGGAGGTGTCCCCTGACTCCCACCCTCCCGTGGAGAAGCCAAGAGCAGGAAATGGGACTGCACTTGCTCATCCTCAGGTACTCAGTTTATAAGCCTGAGGTGGGTCTGGTGTTGAGTGGGGAGCAGTGAGCCCCAAGGGCTGCAGTGTCCTTGAGAACCAAACTCTGAGGACAGGGACCTTGTTGCGGGCATCTTGGCCACCTGAGCACCCGCTGTGTGTGGGGAGTGAACATGTTCAGTGGTGTTCATCGGATTCGGGGGTGGAAATCCTGTCCCAGTGAGTGTGAGCCACACTGAGTCTAGATAATAACATACCATGCCAGCTGTCGTCTTCTACTGTGACAGTAAATAATGAAACTGTTTTCTTGTACATTATCTCAAAGGAAGAAGGGGAGGGCAGAACCAGGAAATGAAGAGAAAAGCAATTCTGTGTCTGTCTCCTCTCACCTACAGGGAGGTGAGTCATCAGAGGAGGCTGAGAGGGGAACGTTAGAGAGCAAGGAAAAATACGAAACACCAAGGGTCACCCTGCTTCCCTGGATTAATTCTAGCATTAGTAAATAGAAGCCATCATGGATGTCAAACATGTCTTCCTGATAAAGGAACCCCAAGTGGGGGAGGGGAGTAGGAGAAGATCCTACTTCTGAATCCTGTATCCTGAAGTTTCCATCCTTGATGGCATGTCTATCACCAAAGAATCTTTTTTTTTCTCAAACAAACCTCTTTTATTTTTATTTTTTTTTGTTTCTATCATGATAGTCTATTTTTTAAAATTTTTAAAATAAATTTCATATCTTTGCAATCCTAGGGATTTACCCCTCCCCCCACCCTCACCAAAGAATCTTCCTGAGAGCTACCTGGCCCAGTCTCCTCTCTCCCTGCACACAGGGTGCTCCCTCTGGGTGGCACTGGAACTGAGCTCATCCCACTGTCTCCCCAGACCCAGTCTCTGACGGGGTACAGACTAGGGCTGGGCCACAGGGCCTTCTGCTGAGCTGGGAGAGGCTGACCAGAGCTGGGTTTCCATTTCACAGAAGCTGGTAAGGACTAGTTTTATTTGCTCTGGTCAGTTCTTTCTGCCCAATGAAAGTCCCATCTGGGCTGTGGCATCAGCTCTGCCCTCTGTGTGTGTTTGGGGTGGGGGGCGGGGGAAGTAGCAGCTGAAAACTGCAGAGGTCGCTGGCAACAGTTGCCTGGACACCCAGGCACACAATGCTAACACCATTCCTAGCATGCATGTATCCACAGACACAGAGACGCAGTCAGGACAGCAAGGGTTGCCAGGATCCCAGAAAGGCTGTGGGTCCGGGCAGCAGTGCCATTATGCTAAGGAAAGGCCCTTTAAGAAAGGTCTGCAGCTCAATGACCAGGCAGCCTAGTTCAGGTTTGGAGGGTGTCGGCCACAATTCACAGCTTAGCCACATGTTAGACGAGATGGGGCGCGTTCAGGGTGGTATGGCCGTAGACTAGCCACATGTTAGAACAAAAGCAATGCCCCCACTCCCAAAATAAATAAGGCAACCAATGTGACAGAGATGATTAGAGAAAAAGTTAAAGAAGTAGAAAATATAAATTCCAAATTGCAAAGTCCTGTAATAAATGCCTAGAGCCGAAAGTGAGGCAGCAATCATTTCCCTTCTTTTTTTTTTTTTTTTGAGACTAGGTCTTGCTATTTTTGCCCAGGGAACCACAGGCTCACATTGCCTGGGGTACCACGGACTCAAGCAATCCCCAGCCTCAGCTTCCCAGGTAACTGGGATTACAGGCGTGCACCACCATCCCCAGCTATTTTTTGGGACTAGGTCTCGCTGTGTTGCCCCGAGCGGGATTCAAACCGTGATCTCTAGCCCCAACCGCTTCATAGGCTGAAGCTTACAGGCACGAGCCACCATGCCCAGCTCCATTTCCCTTCTAATAGCAGGGAAGAGCTCTTGTACACTGGGCCTAACTGCACTGACAGCAGACCCTGAGTTGTGGGCATGGCATGACAGCATCTGGGGGAAGGTTTTAGTCTAGTTTGGCCCATAAACCTGAAGGTTCCTCTCATGCCTGCCGGTGTCCCCCACCCCAGCCCTTGCCGGCACTCACACACACAGCGGCTCCTTGATGGATCCAGCATGAGGCCAGGTCTGCAGGTGCACAGGTAGCTCCCCCTGGTATTCACACACTCCGAGTCCTTGCACAGGCCCAGAGCTGAGCACTCGTTGATATCTGCAGGGTTAGAGAAGGTGAGCAAACGGCTGGCCCCGCCTGGAGTGAGGAAGGCGAGGGCCAGCCGCAGAGAGCTTCCTGCGGCTAAGACTAAGTCTTGCTATGTTGCCCGAGTACACCACAGACTTAAGTTGCCCAGGGTACTGCGGACTCAAGTGATCCCCAGCCTCAGCCTCCCAGGTAGCTGGGATTACAGGCGCCTACCACGGCACCGAGCTGCTTTCTCGAGACCAGGTCTTGCTGTGTTGCCCAGAGTAGTCTTGAACCCGTGAACTCAAGCAATCCTGGCCTCTTGCCTTCCAGTGCTTGAACAACAGGTGTGCTCCACCACATCTGGCTTGAGAGATCTTTCTTTTATCTTTTCCAGATAAAAGGACAACAGTAACAGAGTCACCATTTACTGACTGAGAGCCTCTCTCCATGCTCCGGTTTGTATTTGTAAAGCGGGGATAATGGTAGTAACTACCAATTGTCTTATCCGGTGGATAGGAGCTAAACGTTGCAAGCTGCCTGGTCTGATAATAACGATCATTATGCCAATCATAATGAGTGGCAGGTAGTAATGATCATGCTACTAAGAGCTAGTGTTCCCTGAACAGGCCTAGTACAGGCCAGGAACTATGCTAGGCACTTATGTACAGTATTTCATTTAATCCTTTCAATTTTATGTGTCCTAATTTCACAGGTGGAGAAACTGAGGCTCCAGGAGTTAGGGGTGAGGGTGGTGAGATGGGAGTGGGGGATGGTTCTGTTTCTAGGCCCTTTCTTTTGTTTCTCCATCACTATTTCCCAACTTGCTTAGGTCCCTGGAAACAGTGGGCACCACAGTTACCTCAAGCTGGGCTTTATAAGTGCCCAATAGAGACTACTCAGGCATTGGCAGATGCTCCTCCTGTCTGGGGTGTGTGTGGGAGAGTCCCTGCATCACTGGGCATCTGTCACATGCCCTCCCCAAGCCCAACCATGGCCCCAATCACCCTTACCTTGGCAGTGAGTGAGGTTCAGTCTCTTGTACCCCTGGGGACACTCCAGCTGGCCATTTTCAATCACAGGGGAGGCTGAGGGGTGAAGGTACAGATAGGGCTCACTGAAGTCTTCAGGCTCTTCTGTCATATTTGCTGGGAGGTGGCCCCACGGTCCAGTCTAGTGTGCAGCCCAACCCCAGCTGTGAGGTTCCATCTCCCCAAGTCATCACCTGGCAGCTGTGCCTCCTTGGTCTGAATCCCATGCCTGGTTCTCACTAGGTTCCACTCAGCCCACCTTATTCTTAGGAAAACGCTATTAACTGACAGTGTATCTATATGTCTTTGCATCTACATGCACGCACACACACACACAGTATGAACAAGTGGTTTTCTTGATTTTTTGTTTTTGCTTTTCGTTTTGAAATTATTACAGATTTTCTTTTCTTTTCTTTTTCTTTTTTTTTAGACCAGGTCTCGCTATTTTTGCCTGTGGAACCACAGGCTCACATTGTCTAAGGTACCAGAATCAATCAATCCACAGTCTCAGTTTCCCAGGTAGCTGGGATTACAGGCACGCGCCACCAGGCCCAGCTATTTTTGGGGGACTCGGTCTTGCTATGTTGCCCCAGGTGGGTCTCGAACCGCGATCCCCAGTCCCAGCCGCGCCCCTTAGGTTGTCGCTTATAGGCATTTCACCACTGTGCCTGGCTGAAATTATTACAGATTTTCAAGAAATTGCAAGGAAAGTAGTAGTACAGAGAGGACTCATGAGTTCATCCTCCAGTCTGTTGTAAAGGTTACACTTTACATAACTACACTGCTCAGTTGTCTTTAAACATTTGGGTACATTGCTCTCAGTCTAGTTCTAAGTTCAGTTTGGTTTAAGCCTTGGCTTTAAGTTGCTGTAGCTGACACAGAGTCCCAGACAGGGGAAGAAGCTCTTAGTGGGTTTCCCTTGTAAAACCATGATGATCATTTTTCACTTATATATGGGTGATAGGATTTTTTGTTACCATGTGGGTGATACTATTTTTGAAATTTGGCTAGTAAACTTCTATTTTTCCTGAGGTTGGTTAGTAGTCCATGAAAATTCAAAATGATCTAGAAAATTCCATTTTTCAAGTTTTTTTAAGTGTGCAAATGGAGACAGTCCGTCAACAAGTGGAATCACAGTGGAAATCACCCCCAGGATTTGGAGGCCAATACACACCCTACCTTGAATTTACATTTTCCTTAACTTTACTAGGATGGATGGGGCTAGGGGAATTGTGCTTGAAAAAAAGATAATTCACAGTAAATAAGACAGGGAAGCAGGGAAGCCATCTCTGTCACTCTGCAGGGACATCTGATGAGCCATCCTTCCTGAAAGCTCCGCCACCTGTTGACCACCACCTGCTGTCACAATAGAAGGCAGCAAAGGTAGAACATCACTCTCTTGGTCAAGACAGTATAAATAAGTCATCTTGAAGTCTGACCATTCCTTTACCAAGACACAGCTGGCAATTCTCAAGGAGCAGAAGGGATGCTCACGCTGCTCCAACAAAAAGCTCCATGGAAATATAACTACACTGCCCAGGTTTTGCTCCACCAGCTTAACTACAGGCTGATGCGGAGAGAAGTGTGGGTGCCCCTAGCCCGGGGCCTGCGGTAGGAACTGAGGACAGGGAGGATGAAGGCAAGAGGGGAAGTTGTTTGGAGAAACTCAGAAAGTCAGCTGATTGACTACAGAATATTAGCAGGAGAATACTACAGGGGCCAGAGGCAGGAAAGGGTGAGTGAGGCTGACACCCTGGGTCAGGGACATCTGTACTGCACTTGGGGTTGCCCCGTGGGTGCATACTATTTTTGTTATGGATTATAAATATATATATATTTTTCCCCCTCTCACATAGCTGTATAACGGTGCATACTATTCTCTGTTTCTTACACACGAACCCTGCAAGGCTGGGGCCACTTCCCCACTTGACAGATCAGGAAAGGGAAGCACAGAACTGAGCGCAAGCCTCTCCTCTGGCTGTGAAGGCCACATTCCTTCTGGGCCTCTTCTGCTGGGAAGGAGCGAGCATGCAGAGCACTCTGGCGCAGAGAGGACCTGCAGTGTGGCAAGGACACCGGGGAGAGGGTGGAGCTGGATTATGACCAGGCACTCTACCTGGCTAAGTTCTGAACCTGCTCTCTCTCTCTTTCTCTCTCTCTCTCTCTCTCTCTCTCTCTCTCTCTCTCTCGCCTTCGAATAAGTGAACGAAGCATCACTTATTCGAAGTGAAGAGTAGTCCAGGCTGAGAATCCTGGGTCTGGGGTCACAGGAAGACTTTGTCCCGCTGGAAGCTTGTCACCCTTCCTAGGGACCCAACCCCTCCCCTCCCACCTTTTAAAGCACGGATCAGGGGAGTGAACAGGGAAGAAAAATTAAGGAAGGGGCTTCCAGAAGGTGGTCAGAAGAACTCATCAGAAGCTGGATAAGTGCCCCACTGGGCTCTCACCACAGAGCCAGGCAGAACTGGTCAAAGAAATGGACAGGCGCCGGAACTGCCCTCAAGGTCCCTCAGCCAGATCAAGGACCAAACAAGGGATCGAAGCATGGAGAGAAGAGAAAAGAGAACATGTGGGATCTGGAGAGGAACTGGCTGAGCTGTGACTCCCACAGGAGAGTCAGGCGGCTGCTGATGACCTCCCACTGCTCCTGCGGAAGGGTCTGTCCAACCTGAACTCCTAGGAACCTGAACATGAGGCATGCAGGGTAGACATGTGTGGCCTTCCCGGTCAGGAGACCGGGGCCACAGGCGGGGACTCCTGTCCACACCCTGCTGCACCTTGGCTGGCTTTCCCACAGACCCTAGCTTCAGCCCACCCCTGTCCTGCTAATTCTCCCCCTTGGGAGTCCCAAGGACTCCCAAGGAGGCCTGACAGGGACAAACTAATTGCTTGAGACAGTCTTGGCCCCAACTCCAAGACAGAACTCAGGGAGGAGTTGGTGGAGACATATGTCTGGCCACAGGGCTGTTTACAAGCCACGGCCCTCTCAGTCTTGGTGACAGATGACTGCAGCAGGGACATGTGGAGGGTCCCCCACCACACATCCCTCTGTCCAGAAAACACACACATGCACTCAATCATTGCACAGGGGCATGTAAGTCGGCTGGGGCTGAACCCCCAATGTGCAAAGCTAAGGTAGATGAGCTGTAGAGAAATGTCTACTTCTCCAGAGCAGTAGAAAGCATGTGGGTGCTGGGGCACGAGACCATATCTAACTCCTGGCTCCATTCAACCTGCTGGGTCACAGGATCCATTCCCTCTGCAGGTTTGAACTTTCTCACCTACCGAGGCAGGGCAGAAACTCACTTCATGGGTTGTTGTGAGGTTTGATTTGACCAGACAGCAAAATCGCAGCACAATGAGCACAATGTGGGCCTGGTCCCTGTAGATGCTTCCTGGGCTTGCCCACCCTCTCTCCCTCCTTCCCTCCCTGTATCCCTCTAGCCCTCTGCAACACTGAGCACAAGCTGACAAGCTGGCTGAACCGCTCACTGGTTGGGTGGATGTGGGTAAGTTATTCAGCCTCTCTGTACCTTGGTTTGTTAGCCAAATGGGGGTGACATCTCTTTCCTTATTATTTTTTTTTCTGAGACTAGGTCACACTATGTTGCTGAGATTACAGGCACCTGCCACCACGCCCGGCTGCTTTTTCAAGACCAGGGCTCGCTATGTTGCCCGGGGTAGTCTCGAACCCATGAACTCAAGCGATCCCTGGCCTCTTGCCTCCCAGTGCTTGGATTACAGGTGTGCGCCACCACTCCCAGCCTCCTTCCTTATTATGAACACTAACCAAGCACACAGAACTCTGAGCACAAAGCTGTCACTTACTGGTAATGATTATCCTAATTTCCATTATTCATGGAGTTTCTTGTCCATTGGCGTTTCCGGTGGTCATGGAAACTCCCCCCAAACAAGAGGAGCACTGACTGTTTCCTCAGGGAGCCCTAGAGCCAACGCAAGCACCTTGGTGACTACAGCGACGCAGAGAGGGGTCCTGGCAGAACCCAACTCCTAGCGGTGCTACTCCAGTCACTCCACTGTCCCTCCCTGGGGCCCTCCAGACCAGAGATGCCACGTGTGAAGCACACCCTGGCTGAACCAGGGAGGGTACTGACTTGAGCAGAGGCACAACTCCCAGGAGGCTGTGTGTCCCTTGGAAGGAGCTCTCAGCACATCCAGAGCCAGAAGCGCTGCTTTGTTTCAGTTTGAAAACTGGAATTCTGAACATCCCATTTCTTTAGGGGAAGAGTCTGGGCATCTCATCCAGAGGCCCTGGGAACAGAAGCCCCACCCCAGCACAGCTGTTCCCCAAGCCAGGGTCCCCTGGTGGAAAGAATGCTCATGCCAAGAGCACAAGAAGGGGCATAGGCAGCCGATTACAGCGTGCTTAGAAGCTGGGGCCAGAGGTCATATAGACCTAGGGTTTCAGATCCAGTTTTCTTCTCTGCAAGATGAAGGTGCTGATGCACAGCTTCTAGAGTTATTGTCAGCGTGCAACTAAAGGAGAAAGCACTTAGCATGGCCACTGGCCTTGGCGAGAGCGGTGGGTAACGCTGCTGGCAATGATGGCGTGATAAGGGTGCCATGTGCCCACATCGCCTTCACCCAACAGCCCTTCCCAGAGGCTGGCATCACAGATCTACACCTGGAGCACTCTTGGTGGCAAGGACCACAAGAGAAGCAAGCCAGGCCAAACCCTGCTTTCTACCGAGGGTTTCAAATAAATTTCTAGATGTCTCTATAAACCTCCATTCCCTCAAAAATCAATTTCCTTCCCTAACTTCTTCCACAAACCTGTTCTTAGTAGGCACGCTCCTCAGGTATGGAATTCACCCTTTTATTTCACTGGGCAGCTGCCTTTTTTAATAAGTTGTCTCTTGCACCTACTTGGAGTTGAGTTCTGATTCCCAGAAACATCCACACGTTGGCTTTTGTCCTGCACATAACTACCCGGAACAAGCCTACGAACAAGCCTACCCACATCTCCTTTTGTTCCACCTGCTTTATCTCTGTTAACTCTGAGACCTGAGCTGCAGGTGGCTGCTTGCCTTTAATTCAATACCACTCTTCCTGAGGGACGTTGTCCTTCATGCACATGAACTCATGAAATACACCCCAGGGTGCACTCTCCTAGGGTATGAATTGTGAAATTCTGGTCCAGCACGCTGACTTTTGTCATCTTTAGGTAGGCACAGGCAAGAGACTAAGAAGATTCTGGTCAGATGAGATTCAGACACATTGTGGTTTGAATCCTAGTTCCTCCTGTCTTAGCTGTGTGACCTTGGACAAATTCCTCAACCTCTCTGAGCCACATTTTCCTCATCCAACAAATGAGGGTAAAGATCCTTTGCTTGCAGGTGGTTGTGGTAAGCAAATGAAATAAAGTGGTAAAGGGCCTCGGATAATGTGGAAGTTCAGGAATTGGCAGCTGTTAACATTTTTTAGAGGGAAAGTTGCAAGATCCCTTGAAGAGGTAGAGCAGGAGAATCAACAATCTCTGGACATGCAGGGAGGGGCCTGGGCTCTGAGGTGAACTCATCCCATGCCAGGCAAATGGAAAGACGATCTCATGGCAAACAGCTGGAGCCCACCATTGTGGACTGCAAGCCGTGTGCCAGCCCTGCCGCCCCAGCAAAGGGGCCTGGGGTTGACACAGCTAGTGCCAAACCAGATGGTGCAGTGGCCAATTTTCCAGTCAACCCAGATGTCTTTCAAAGATGAAGACTCAAAAATGTGGTCTCAATGAAAGTGGCTTTTGAGCGCTGTGTGCTCTCCAGACCCTGTCAGGGGGACTACAGAAACCCTAAGCTGGGACCCCCAACGGGACAGGAAGACATGGCTCAGGCTGAGTCCTGGAAGGTCAGCAGCATCTGTCACTCAGAGTGAAGGGGAGAGGGGGAGCCAGAGGCTGCCTGGATTGATTCCCTGAGCCATCTCCCTGAGAACGAAGCTCTGGGGAATTTTTCTGGAATAAAAGGGGTTTTTCAGTGCCATGTAAGTGAGACTTCAAAGCAGTCCTTTCCTATGTCAGCAATAGCAGCATTCCACAGGGACCAACTCCGACAGGCCAGCATGGAGCATCACAAGACAAAGGTGATTTAGGGGAAGCCAGGAAATGACAGGGCTCCCCGGTTGGTTGCCCTCACCCCTTAACTCTGTTGAACCACCTCACTAGGAATAAAAACAAAAACAAAAACACACATGAAAAACCTTCCTCAGATACAGTTTAATCAGAGGAGAAACAGAGGCTCAGAGGAGCTAAATCACCAGGGCTGAGGTTGTTCTAGAACCCCAAAGTCCTGCCTATCTTACCAGTCAATCCTATACCCACCCAAGCAGCTTGCCCTTTCTTTCTCTGATCCTTTATCAGTAGCTTGCTTGTCACGCTTACTTACAGAAAGATCCCTATCACAGTTCTAGGCCCAGGCCTGGAGTTAAGTGCCTGGCACCCTGTCAGCACAAACAAGGTCCCCCAGCATCTTGCCCCTTCTCTATACAATGCCCAGCTGTACTTTAATGTGTTTTAAATGTTTACGTTGCCCTGGTCTTTGTTATTTCTTGCTCGGTGTGCAGGAATGTTTCACATTCCAGGGGCTGCAGCCCGAAGCCCAGCTTACTGAGAAGTGCTGAACGCAGGGCGGTGTTGGTGTTGGCGGGAGGTGCCACCTGGGACAGGGAGGGAGCTAGGGTTCAGCCTTGGGTATGTTACACTCCAGGAAATGTTGCTACTCTCTTGGTCTCATCTGCATATGCAATTTTCTTGTTAAACTCTTCTCCATCTCTTTAACTGGCACTAACTAATTCTACAGATCTCATTTTGGACATCAGCTCCTACAAGCTTTTCCTTATGTACCAGTTTGAGCTAGGATTCCCCTAGCCCACTATAGGTGTGGACATTGCAGGAAAGTACCACATTGAAGGGAATTATTGGGGCTCTAGATTTGGTCTTTATTTTTTATCTTATTTATTTATTTATTTTTGAGTCTAGGTCTCGCTATTTTTGCCTGTGGAACCAGAGGCTCACATTGCCCGGGGTACCACAGACTCAAGCAATCCTCAGCCTCAGCTTCCCAGGTAGCTGGGATTACAGGTGTATGCCACCATGCCCAGCTATATATTTTTGGAACTAAGTCTCACTACATGCCCCTGGCGGGACTCGAACTATGATTCTTGGCCCCGGCTGCGGCTTCTTAGGCTGCCACTTACAGGCATGCGCCACCACGCTCGGCCCCTGGGTCTTTTTTTTTTTTTAATTTTTTTTTTTTTTTGACACTAGGTCTCACTATGTTGCCCGAGGTAGTCCTGATCTCATGGACTCAAGTGATTTCTAGCCTCCCAATGTTGGGATTAAAGGTGTGCGCCACCACACCTGGCTATTTTTTGAGACTAGGTCTCGCTATGTTGCCTGGGGTAGTCTCAAAACCACAGATTCAAGCGATTCCTAGCCTTGGCCTCCCTCCCGAGACTGGGATTAAAGTTGCGTACCACCATGCCCGCCTTAGATTTGGGTCTTTATAAGATCTGTTTTGGACAAAAGGAAGGTGCCCCTTTCTCTAATTTACACAGAGGTGCTACTGACATCTCAGTGGCCTGGTTTTCTGCCACCTGTATCTTCACGGCATGTAACACTGGTCTAATCACAGCACTGGCACACTTTCCCTGATGCCCACTATGTCTGTGCCTCTCATCTCACCCCCAAACTCAAGACTATAAGTTGGGGAGGAGACGCATAATTTCTACCTCTTTCCCTACTTCCTCCCAGGACCTGCAACACCAGAGGCACTTTCTATGGTGCCTCATCACTGCTCATGTTTGTTGACCAACCAGAATGTGGGATAGGAAGTTGCTGATGGAAAAAGGAAAGAAAATAAGGAAAGACGGAAAGTGGCAAAAACATCTCCGGCCTACAGGGGGAGCCACCACGCTGTTGGCTGTACTCCTCCCTGTGGGTCAATGCTTCCACGAGCTTTTCCCTTTTATGAAAGGTCCTTACTAAGAATAACAGCTAAGCATCAGCTCACTTACTCTCAGCAGCGGCCGGCCCTGCAAAGTTGGCATTAATACTGGTTCCAGTTCGCAGATAGGAGATGAGTCAGAGAGAGGTCAGCAGGCAGAGCTGAGACTGGTACCTGCTCTGTATTACACACTCAAGCCTGGAAGTTGATGCCAGCCTGCGGCTTCACCCCAAATCCTAGCACACGGTGAAGTCGTCCACAGTTATTTTTAGTTTGGAAACTATGGTCACCGACGCACAGCTGAGTCTGAAGGTAGGAACAGTCCTGCCCCTCCTACTTTTGGGCCCTGTGCCAGGCCCCCCACAAAGTCAATTCACTAAGTAGACTGCTGACAGGCAGAGAAAAGACATGCCAGGCTCAGGCCCAGGAGTGAGGCCTGGCGGGAGGGCAGCTGCACGGGCTGAAGCCATACAGGCTCTGGTACCTCGTAGCTCACCCGCCAGGTGTGAGATCGATGGTTGTGAGGACAGCACGAGCCGGCTCTGGGCTCACCCAGAGCCGCAGTGCCTGGCACACACGAGCACCCTTCTTCAACTAGGCACCCATTCATTTGCTGAATGAATGCACACATATTGGGGTTTCCCCTTGGAGAGAGGACAGAGATGTGGGTTTCCTATACTCCAAGGCTGAAGACATTCGGGAATTCTGGTTCAAAGACTGGTAGGCAGAAAACGGTGGTGAGGAGAGGTTCAGGGTCCCTCCAAGGAGAGGATGAAGGAAACACTAAATTCTCAAGTCAAGACTTCCGGGTCTCAGGCACCCGGGTAGGGTGTATGTGGGTGGAAATACGGTTATTGAACCATACCTAATATCTGAACCTTCAGAGTCTAGGAACTCCTCCCAGGAAGTCAGGGGGAGCAGGTAGGCAAGGCTGCACCTGGCAGAGGGGCTGAGACATCTGAGCCAGTGGAAGCTTGGCCGTCAAGCAGGGCACCCTCAAGGCAGATCTGGAAAGCCTGCTCAGTGTGCCAGCCTGTTTGACCAGCTTGGCCTCCCTGGAGGGACATGGAGGGGGTGCCCCACAGCAGAGGCCAGGCTCTGAGGGAGTGTCCCCCAATACCCTTGACCCTGGCACCAGCACTTACCTGGTCTCGGTGGGCATGGGGTACATGAGGTTACCCCCCAGAAAGCCCCCACACTGCCACAGCAATCCTCTTGGGCAGTCAGCTCCAGCAAGGGGTTGGCACACTGGAAAAGAAGCCAAGGACACGTGTTGCTCTGTTACCCGCTCTTCCCTCCCGTGATCTGCAGCGATGTCCCAGGGAAGCTTGGGTTAGGAGTTCTTCCTCATGTTCTGCCGGAGGATGCCCCCAACCAAGGGGGAGGGGGGCAGAATTAGCCGAAATCACAGAAGGCAGTAGAGAAACACGCCTTCCATTCGGCCAGGCACACCCAGAGAAGACAGGCCTGTTCTGTGTGGTTTGGCAAACTACCCCCTCTCATCCCCCCCCCACACAGGGGTTCCCCAAGGATGGGCTTTCCGCTGTCACACTTCAGGAAACTCCAGGATCACTGTGGTGCTGGCCATCCCTGTGGGGTGCTGGCCATCCCTGTGGGCAGGGTCCAAGCTCTGAGCTGAAAGGTCAGGAGAATCTGGGGGCTCAGTTTCTCTCCTCGGCACGCTACTGCCTCCAGTTCTCTAGTCTCTTGAAGGGCTTCTGGAAATACCAAATGCGGACCCAAGAGAAACCAGCCTGGGCTTGGCTTAGCCCCTGTTCTCAGGTGTCTGGACTCAGAAAATCTCACCCGCCCTCTCACCATCACCCGCCCTCTCACCACCGACTGTATCTGCCTTCTGGGGCTGTGCCTTGCCTACCCCAGTGCTTTGGGGTTTTAACTGCATTTGGTAGCTCCACGCTGCTGTGGTCCCAGGCACGCCTGAATCTGACAGACCTCCTTCTGGAATCTCCACCTGGAACCCCTAGCTTCAGCTCCAAGAGAACCCAGAATTCAATGGGACTTAAAGCTACTGGGTCCTGTGGGAGAGGGACTTCTTTGCCTCTTCTTGTGAGTGACTGGCACTGACAGGTACCCGGCAGGGCCCAGTGAGGACACCCAGCCTCCCTGTACTCAGGCAGGTTTATGTCACCAGAGTTCCCAGCTGAGGAATGGGGGACTCGGCAAACACTGCCATTCCTTAGAAGGCGGAGGAGACGGGGAGTGGGGTGGTCTCACCTGTCCATTCATAGCACTCAGGTAGCACCGACCCAGCAGTCCCCGAGGCCTGGGTGCCACGGCAGGGGGGGTCCGAGGGGCCTCTCCGGCCTGAGCAGGGATGCTGTTGCTGTCCCAGTGGCTGTGGCCGGGGCTGGCAGGGAGCCTGGGTGAGGGTCTGGTCTCCACGCTGTTCTCCTCCCTGGCCTCAGCCTCGCCCCTCACCCTTGCCACCTGGTGCACTTGCACAGAGGCTTCGGGTGGGTGGTTGATGTGCACCTTCACCAGGGAGGGGTTCACGGAGGCTGGAAACCAGGACTAGGGTCAGAGCAGGAAACAGAGCCCCATCTTCTGCCTGCGTGTCTCCTTAAAACTCTCTCCCCTTTCTTCACTCTCACTCAAACCAACTCCATAACAGTTTCCCGGTGGAACAGGGTGCACCACTGATTCTTATTCCCCATCCTTCAGGGACTGAACTGCCAAACTATTCCAGCATGCCTCCTCCCCCAGGCCCCTGCACAGGTCCTGAGTCCAGTCAGCTGACTGTCCTGGTCCCATCTCCAGGCCCTCAGCCTTTCTGCAGTGGCCTCCCCTACTTCTGCTTACCCCAAACTGCCCATTATTTGAGGCTTAACTGAAGTCCATCTCCTCTACACAACCTCCCCTCACCCCACAATCTCCCCTCACCCGGCTGTGTTCGGGAACCCCCCTACCCCCAATGTCCTGTAGAATTCTGTATACTTTTGGTGCCCTCTGTCAGGCCCATGATGGCAGGCAGGAGACTGAAATGTCAGGTGATGCCACTCTCTTTCCCACTCCCCTTCCTTTACTGTCCAGGACAGTGGGTTCTGGGAAGGCCAGCCCCTGCCCTGAGACTGTTATCTCAGCCACAGCACTCAGGAGGGGATGAGGGGCACAGAATGCTGATGAATTCAGAATGAAAGCCAGAGGTTTGGGACTGAAACAGCCCTGACCGAGGGAGGCCTGAGTATGAAGGAAGGGTCTGGACACCTCCTGTGCCCCAGCAAGATGCTGGCATGCCCTTCCGCTCACCCCAGCCCCCACATCACCCCCTCCCCATATCATCCCACCCTCACATCACCTTGTCACCCCAGCCGTGCTCACCCAGCTGATTGGAGAGAGGCAGTGTGAAGGTGGACTGCCTCAAGGGGCCTCCCAGCGGACCCCTGCTGTAGAAGCCCCTCTCAGAAGACTCTGGGTCCGGCTTTGGAGCTGGCAGGTGGCAAAACTTCCCAGTGGAGTTGGCGGGGCACCAACACTCGTCCCGGCCGATGCAGCGACCTCCATTCAGGCAAGGGATCTGGCAGAAATCTACAGCATTGACCTCAAGGTCATTGCTGGTGGAGGAACACAGCACCACCCACCATGTGGCCAGCAGGTGACAATCAAGAAGCAGGATGCAGGACCCCAAATCTGGGTGACTTAGGGAACCCAGGGCCCGCTGAAATACAGGGACAATCCAGACGCCTCGGGTGTGGAAAGGATAAATAATATCCAGCCCCCGCCTTTCTCAAAAGCCCTTTACACGTCTTTTTGATCTGCCGCTAACCTGAGGGACAGGGCAATGGCACCACTAACTCCCTTACTTCCCTGAGGAGGAAACTTGGACTCAGAGAGGTGATGTGGTTGCTTGGGGTCACACAGCTCGGCCTCAACAGAGCTGGCTGGGACTTCAGCATTCCGTGTGGCTGGGGACTACTCTCAGGAGCACAGATGAGAGCAGGGGTTTCCTTCCTGCAGAGGAGTATGGCCCAAGACAGGCCTGTCCTTCTGCCACTACCATCCCAACAGGAACCATTGGGGAAGGGGGGACTCACAGATGCGGAAACCAGACTTGGGGTCATGGCCGTGGCCACCCTGGCTGTACAGGGTGGTGGTGTCACCACGCTCACAGCTGTTGGAGCAGTGTCCGCGGGCACAGGTCTGCTTGCAGATGGTGGGAGTGAAGACAATCTTGATCTTCTTGATTTTCTCGGTGAGGTTCAGGCCTGCAGAGAGAGGGCTTGGGTCCAAGGGGCAGGGCTAAGAGGCATAGCTGTGACCTCCAGAGGATGGTTAGAAAGGCTCATGGGTCCAGGGAGTGAATCCATCCCTAGGAGATTTGTTAATCCCTGGTGCGTGTGAGGGTCCCATTGTGGGGGCAGCGTGATACCTTTGTGAAGCTTGCAGTCCATCATTTATGGAGGAAAACCAGTGTGCCAGGCACACACTCATGTGTCATGCACTCTAATTCTCAGCCTTCTTGAATGAGTGTCCTTTTAGGTTGAACCACTGGGAGTCATCATTTTTACAAGTCAAAGTGGTTGAACTGGCAATGTTCTATGTCCATTGAAATAGTCCTAATTCACAGGTAAGGAAACTGAGACCCAGAGAAGGTTATGTTGCCCCAAATTACATGGCCAGCAAGTGCTGTGGCTTTGACCACAAGGGGCAGAGAAGAGAACATAGCTCAGACTGGGGTGGAGAAGCTCCTAAACGGGTAGAGAGGGGATGATAAAGCGTGAAAGATTACGAAGATTAGGTTTTGGGGAACCCTGGTTGCTAGAACAAGTGCCTTATGTGGTTGGTATTGTGGAAGCCATTGATTTTCAGTAAGAAATCGAAGAGCAAATATTTAGGTGTGAGGGAACTTTTTCCCCAAAGGGTGCAGGGTACATGGGTGGGGAGGTCTGGGTGAACAGCTGGAGGTCACTATAGCAGGGCAGGCTAAGGTTGCTTCATCTAACACTGTGTGTCAGTGGAAATACAAACAAGGGGCATTCCCTCAGTAGAGGGAGGCCAAGGAGGGAAGCCAGAAGGCAGAAGGGTTGAGGTGTGAGATGACAGAAAATACATAGACTGGTCCTGCCCTCTGTTTCTGGCACAGAGTACCTGAAATCCTTGTAATTTCCTAAGTGAAAGAACATTAGGGGCATCTTTGGTTCTAATGAAGTGACTGGTGATGGTCCAGAAAGACAAAGTCATAGCTAGAAGCTTGGACTTTTCAGCACCACCCCTTCATCCTTCTGAGCGAGAGGAGATGGAAATGGCATTCACAAATGAGCATGCCTGTGTACGAAGCCTCCATAAAATCCCAATAGCATGAAGTTCAGAGAGCTTCTAGGTAGGCAAGCACATTCAAGTACCTGGAAGGTGATGTACCCCAATTCCTCAGGGACAGAAGCTCCTGCACACAGGTCCTCCCAGACCCTAGGCTAGACGATCTCTTCCTCTGGCTGTTCCTCTGTGTCCTGAGCCATGTCCTCTACTAAGTTGGGAATGTGTTTCCCCCAAGTCCCATAAATCAGCTTCTTTAGCAAATTAATCAAACCCAAGGCAGGGGACATGGGAGATTGATCTGAAACCAAATCAGACCAAAGTTATGGGTCTGATTGAATCTGGGAACCTACTACTTGTTAAAGATTTCTGAGTTGGGGTGGGCATAGTCTGATGGGACTAAGCCCTTAGCCTATAGGGTCTGATGATGTCTCCAAGTAGATGGTGTCATAACTGAGACTCAGAGAACTACTTGGTGTGGGGGGAAAACCTCACACCAGAAGTCTCTGGAGTGACATATTCTTTGTGAAGGTACAGGTGACTCACAGGAAAAGAGGGAGGTCACTTGAGCTTTCTAGCCAGGAAGGAAGTGTGAAAATTGCATGTGGACTATGCATTTAGGAAGTCTGACTAAAGGGAGAGGGAGAGAGAGAGAACCAGAGGGGAAGGAGAAGTGTGTGTGTGTGTGTGTGTGTGTGTGTGTGTGAGAAAGAGAGAGACAGAGAGAGAGAAAGAAAGGCAGAGAGAGGGAGGGAGGAAGAGAAGAAAGGAGGGAGATCTGGGAATAAGTGTATATGCAGGAGAGAAAGGGCTGAGCAAGGCGCAGAGGTGGAAGGGGAAGAGGACAGACATGTGTCCAGAAGAAACAAGAAAGGACAAGGCATGTGTCTTCAGTAAGAGAGGGACACCTCTTTTACAAGATGGCAAGGAGGAATGGAGTACTAATTCATGCTACAACATCAACCTCAAAAAAACTACACTAGGGGAAAGAGCCAGACACACGAAGCCACACATTGTGTGATTCCATTTATAAGAACTGTCCAGGACATGTAAATTTATAGAGATAGAATGTAGATTCATGGGTCAGGGGCTAAAGGAAGAGAGAGATAGGGAGCACTTTTTAAAATGATGAGAATGTTCTAGAATTAGGTAGTGATGGTTTCACAAAATGGTGACTGCTAAAACCACTGATGTGCACATTTCAAAGAAGTTAATTTTACATGATGTGAATTTCACTTCAATTCTAAAAGCACAAGAAAGGCGGTCCACTCAGACACGTAGACACAGTTTGGGTGGGGGAGTGGTGGGCTTTGGGGGGTAGATGCAGAAAGGGCAGCGCTCTTGGGAGGTGGCAGCAGGGCCATGTGCACACTGGCTGGGACTTGAGAAAGTAGGGCAGCTTGGTGCAGCTGCTCTAAGGCTTGTGCAGGCACATAGGGAAGGATGGTCAGGCACTGACCAAGAATGGACCCGGTGAGCTCACAGGGCAAAGGTTTTCTCCTTTGGGCCACAGAGCTCAGCTGTAGTGCTGAAGGAGCAACTGGTTGGGTTGGCCCAGGGGAGTTGGGGTTTGCTGGAAGGAGGAGGTAGAAGGATCAGGAACAGGGAGAGAAGGCTCACAGGTGGTTATAAAGGACATAAAGGCAGGACAGAATGACAGAGGGGGCAGAAACGCAGCAGTCTAGAGGTCTCAAAGGGGCAAAGTCATTACCAACTGGTTTGAAACCACTAGTACAACATGGGCGCTGGACAACTACTTATTGATTTGCTCAGAGGAAGAGAGACCAAGAACAGCTCAGCCTTCCACAAGAGTGGAGGGAGAGACAAAGGTGGGGGACAGAAGGATCGGAGACTTTCGCTCTGCTTTTCTGGGACCCCAAGGTAGGGCAGCCTTACCCCAGGGGGATGATGAGTAGTCCAGATACGCTGCCCGCTGGGTACCATCCCTCCGCTCCAGGCCCGGCCCTGCAGGCAGGGCATTGGAACTCAGCTGACTGCTGGCAGAAGAGGCTGGGTAAAGCCGGACAGTTGGGGACAGTCCCACATGCTGCTGGGAGGAGTGACTCTGGCTGAGCCCACTCAGGGACCTGTGGAGACAACCGTGGCCAGGGGCTTGACCCTTGAAGCCATGACTCTGTGCCCTCCCCCTCCTGAAGCTACCCTACCCACCTCTGCACTAGAAGTACCCCTCTGGCCACCTCTCCCCACTCGTGTACAGTCAACTCCAGAGAATGGAGCCAGGGGGCTGTGGTAAGACCAATCAAATAGTTTAGTGGGAGGAAGAGCCAGGATTTTGCTGGATAATTCTGGGCAAGTCACTTAGCCCCTTGGACCTCAGGACCATCGACTGCAAAATGAGGGTGTTGCATGAGTCCTCTGTGGGTCAAACATTCTAGAGTCTTTGCGATGCTTATGGACCAGCTCTGGCCCCAGACTGAGTCCTGTGCCAGTCACTTCTCAATCTTTCACCTGTGGAATAGGTGCCCAACAAATATGTTCACCCACCGATTCAGGCTAGACCCTAGAACAACCTTCTCATTTGTTTTTAGTGTATGAACAACACAACAACAATATTCAAGGAGAGAGAAAAAAAAAGAATTCTGGTTCAGTATTCCCCACCCAGCAAATATTTTTGCACATTTCCTTTCATCTTTGGTGCATATAGATGTTCTCACACTACTGTCATTCTCTATAGACACAATTTAAATTCTGACTTTTCATGTAACATCAGGTCATAGGCTCTATCATTCTATGGGTCATGTTTATCACCTTAATTGCTACACAATCGTCTAGCTGAATGAATTCATTTCTTTAGACAGTCCCATGTTACAGATTTAGATGGTGTTGAATTTTTAAGTGGACATCCTTTCTCATTGGACTTATTTTTCTTCTGTTAAAACAGTCATTCATTTAGTATAGGGGAATTCATCATAGTATTCTTTTTTTTTTTTTTTTTTTAGAATAGGTCTCACTATGTTGCCTGGGATAGTCCCGATCCTGTGGACTCAAGCAATCCCCAGCCTCATCCTCCCAGGTAGCTGGGATTATAGGCACCCGTCACAGTGCCGGGTGCTTTTTTGAGACTAGGTCTTGCTATGTTGCCCGGGGTAGTCTCAAACCCATGACCTCAAGCAATCCCTGGCCTCTTACCTCCCAGCGCTTGGATTACAGGTGTGCACCACCATGCTCGGCCCATCAGAGTGTTCTATTTTATTCTGCATTTTTGGGAAATTCTTACAACAAGCATTTACAACAAGCTAGGCCAAATTCTGTGGCCTAGGCTAACTGCCTCAAAGGTTACAAATAGTATGGCTGTGGTCACACTACATGGGTGACCTCCTGAAAGGCTAACATAAAACTTGGAGTTCTACCTCACCAGCATAGAGTGGTACTAATGTTTTATACTCTGCTAGCTGAATAAGCACAAAATGGTTGCTTTGATCACATTTTAATTACCTTGAGGGTTGAAATTTTCTTCCTCTGTTTACTACTGTGAAACCTTTTGCTCACATCCTTTGCCATGTAAACCCTTTGAGGTGTTTGCCTCAGCATGATGAACACATCCTCCATGTGTATTGCTGGGCAGCCTTACCTACCAGCTGGGCCTGCACTACTCTGTACAGGGTGTGTCTGGGTGGTGGCGGGTGCAGCATGTGTGGACACTGAGTTGAGAGTCATCATTCACCCAAGGTTAGAAAACAGGTAAACAGAGGCCCCAGGATTCCAACCTGGGCTGCCTGACTCCTGTGCTACCCAATAAACTAGACCAGAATTGTGAAGGAAACTCATCCCAGAAGCCTCCGCTCAGACCTGGGCGTGCTCCTCTCTCTGTAATTTGCACCCTCTGATCTGACCTTGCCACTGGATTCTTTGCCCAGGTGGGATAAGATCCGGTGCCCCTCCACCTCCACCATCCCCACTCCAGTTCTTTTGGCTCTTGGTGTCCCACCATGAGAAACTCCCTCTTATCTTTTCCTGAAGTAGCCAAACCAGAAGAGATGCCAGGATGTGGTACCCTGCTTCCTCCCTGGGAACCCCAGTCCTTCCCCAGCCCCCTTGGGTCAGGGTTTGGCTCCTGTGGGCTTCCATGCTGCTCTTCCTTCAGAGCTAATAACCAAACCTCGCCCCAACAGTCTTCCACCAAGCTTTACCCTGCTTTGGGGTTTAAAGTGGGAGGGAATTCCTGTTAGCCACCACAGAAGCTCTGGGAGCTGTAATGGTCCAGAACTGGGAGCCCAAACCACAAGCACCTGTTCCTCAGTTCAGGGAAGGTCAGGGCAATTAACAGCAGCAGGAAACACAATTCTTCCAGTGGCTTCTGAGAGAGAGGAGGGCAACCTGGGGTCGGTGGGAGTCTGCCCCTGATGTTACCATGCAGGTGCCATTGCTCAACCTAGTGCCGGGACCACAAAGCACCCCACGGGGTGAAGGGAGCCCCTGGCACGTGTGAGCCGCTCCTAGGCAAAGAGCTCTCCCATCAGGTGAAGATGGACGTGCTGAGGGTTCTCTCTTGACGGAGTCTCACTGTTGTTACTGTTGCTGGCCTTGGCTCACTAAGTAGAACCCAGTGCTCACCACCAAGATCCTTGGGTTTAAACCACTTTAGGTGGTTAATTCTGCAGAGAAGGGAAAGCAAATCCATAGCTGTAGCCAGGGCCTGGCTGTGTGGAGGAGGGAGGAGAGGATATGGTCCTGGCCTAGCGGGGCTCTGTCTCTGACTAGCAGAATGGTGCACCTACATCCTGCCCAGCACACAGTGAGGGGAGACAAGTGGGTGAAGGGCTCCATGCCCTCCCCTCCAACCACTTGCATCCTAATGGGCACCTCCACTGTCATGTATAATCAGGCCTTCCAATGACCGTGTTTGATACATACCCTTCTGCAAAAGGAAGCTTAAAACATCACTACAACAATTCCCTGGAACAAGCCCGGGGACGGGAAGTCATGGTTATCATTTAGTGAGCACAAAATTAGCTCTTTAAATGCATCATCTTATCTTTGTCTTTTTATTGAGTGAAAAAAAAAAAAAAGTAAGTTGGGGACTAGTATGGATAGTGTGCTTTCATTTTAAGAAAAACTTCTCTCTCTTTACCCTTACAGATTTGGCACAAGCTTAGGAAAGATCTGGAATGTTCTATAAACAGTGACACCCACTGAAGTGAGCCTGTGTAACTACTGCCATAAACTTTATGGGTTTCTCTAGTTGGGGGATTTTAAAACAATAAGCATGCATCATTTTGTTATTTAAAAAAACTATGCCTTCCAACAACCCCATCTCATAGATAAGGAAACTGAGGCCCAGTGGCAAAGCACTGGATTAGCAGTGGTCCCAACATGGATTATGATAGCTGAGGGGCACAGGAGCCAGCTATAAAAAATAGTTGTGACATCTGAGCTGGGGTTTAAGGGCTGGGTAGGATATTCACTGTCCAAAATGAGGATGAAGACATTCCAGTTAAGAATAGTAACAAAAGATAATGCCTGGAGGAGGGAGGAACATTTCAAGAATAATGAGCACTGTTGGATGAAACAAGGAAAGGAGAGTGGAGCATGAAAGGGAAAGAACTTCCATTCAGTGCCTGCCAGGTAGGGGCTTCACCCTAGGTAAATGGACCGTTTATGTCTATACCATCCTCTGATCAAAAACCTCAGCTTGACCGGAACCCCCTGAACAAAGAGAAAAGACACACAACAAAGTGGGGTGGATACGTGCAACCGGTATCACATCAGAGACCACAGCCTGACCTCTTGGATGTCCATTTCCATTGAAATGGAAAGGACCAATCAACAGCACTCAGGGGAAAATCAGTGAAGGGTATGAACAAAGAGTTCATACAGAAAACCACACATTTCTTAAACACATGAAACTATGCCCGGCCTTTCTCTTTCGAAGAGACATGCAAATGAAAACCATTTGGAGACAACTTTTTTTTGATCTATAAGATTAGTGAAAAACCCAAAAGTTTAAAAATAGATTAATGTGGTGAGATTGTGCAGAAACAGGCATATCAGATGTTGATAGTAAGATGCAAATTGACATTGTCCTTATGGAGAGCAGTTGGCAAAGTCTATCTGCACCACAAGCATCTTTGCCCCTGCGGTTCCATTTCCTATGCTGCAGATTCACCTAGTGTGGTAGGCTACAGATACCTGCCCAAGTCCCCTTTGCAGTTGGTGAACTCCCCCTACCCCCAAAATTAATCATCCACACTCACAGACTTCCAAAATCATGCTCTTGGCAGACTGCAACCACTTAATAAGCTCCTCCCACCACCAGAAGCTCCTCCCAGCACCATGACCAGGAGCACAAAGTCTCCTGGAGCCAGAAACTCACAAGTCTAGCCCCTTGACTCAAGGGGCTAGAAGCTCTGCCTTCAGTTTTCCTGGGACCAGTACTTGTTTGTTCTTTCCACCCTCCCACTCTGCTTTCCTTCCTCTCTAGCCATCTTTCAATCTCTCTCTCTTTGTCTCTCTCTCTCTCTCTCTCATACACACACACACACACACACACACACCCAAACCCACATCCCAGCTCCACCTCTAGGGATACTTGTAAATGTCCAAAATGATGGATGAACAAGATTATTCACAGCAGCTCTATTTTGTAATAGCAAAATATTTTGCAAAGAATAGAAACAACTTAAGTGTCCTTCACAGGGGATTGGAGAAACAAACTGGGGCACTCCGCTGGATGGAGTCATATACTCTCAAAACAAAAGTGCAGCTCCCTTATATCCATGGGGAAAACACTCCAAGGTACATTGAAAAGTGAACAAACAACAGCCTGAACTCAGTCCACCAACTGGCTCTGTACAGACTGACTTAACAATGGCATCTTGTATTTTTAAAGGTTGAAAAGAAAAAACAAAAGGAGAACAATCTTTTATGACATGAGAAAGTGATATGAAATTCAAATATAACTTTCCATAAATAAAGATGAATTGGCACACAGCCGCACTTATTGTCTCCGACTGCGTTTGCTCGGCAATGGCATAACTGAGTATTGCAGAAACCATATGTTGTACAAAACCTAAAATATTTACTATCTGACCTTTTATGGAAAAAGCTGGCCGAGTTCTGGTATAGGACACGTAAACTTTGATGTAAAAATAGAGACAATAAGGAGATGGGTTGAATTCATTTGCATATTCATAAAGCAACTTTGGAAGGATATCCTGGAAGTTTCCAACAGTGGTTGCCTATGGAGGACAGGGGAGGAAAGGAAGTGGGAAGTGGGTGGAGAGGGAATAAACTGGTGCTACAATTCAAGGAATGCTTACTCTGTGCCAGGCTCTGTGCCAATAACGCAGTCGCATGCATCATCTCATGTGGATCTCTTCAGGACCCTGAGAGTCAAGCATTATCCCCATTTTACGGTCAAGAAAACAGAGGGCAGGGAGGACTGGGGCCTGACTAGTGGATGCAGAATTCCTATGTGTAGAAGCAAGGTTACCAAACCGGAGGACCTGTCCTAAAGCCACCTGTCACCACTGTCATTTCTCTATTGTCGTTTTACAGAAACTGAGGCTAAGGAAAACAGGTTCAGGTTCTTATGGTGGAGGGCCTGGAGTATCAGGGAGGTGTCCAGGTGCACTGAATGGGCAAGGGAGAACTGGGAGCAGGGAAACACGGTCTGAGGAATAGCCCGACCTCTTCATTCTCCCAAGAAGCATTTATTGAACATCTGCCACATGCCAGAGAGGGTCAAGAATGATACTCTTCCTCTCTCTGCTCCAATAAAGGCTGAGCCAAGGGGCCAGCACCCCAGAAAGGTGTGAGGGTCCAGAAAGAGCCACATGTTAACTCTGAGATGCTTCTGGTCTTCAAGTGTGTCCAGGACACGACGGGTGAGTATTTTCAAGTGGCTATTACCCTTGCGCTGGGTGGACCTGATTGGAGAGGGCTGGTGGACAGCTGGAAGGCCTTGGCTGTGGTCTAGCTAGCAGGGACCCAGTCTGGGTCCAAGAAGAAGGCATGCATTCAAGGGATATTTAAGAGACAGATAATTCCCAGCTGTGGCTTAGACAAATGGGCGGAGGGGATTCCAGGAGCCAAGATTTCAACCAAGAGATCCAAGAAGTGGCTCAAGTTTGGATAGGATGAATGTCGGATGCCTCAAGAGGGATCTCCAGACGGAAACACCCAGGAGCAGCCCTTGGAGAGAGCTAGGGCTGCAGACTCGGTTGCTGAATCACATGTATAAAGGTGCTGGTTCCAGAGTCCAGGGGGAAGGATGCTATTTGGGATGTCTGCAGAACAGACACGCTTTGGCGTTCCACTGTGGGACTGAGGCGTCAACTCCACAAACATTTCTCAATTTAGATGGGGAAAGTGTGTTAATAAGCAGGCTGGTCTCAGTTTGAAATTTTGCTTCCATAAAATCACCTCCAACCTTTGGCGCCTGCTACCACGAGTATTGCTAGCACATGATAAAACAAATGAACAAGCAATAAATGAATATTAATGGAAAAATGTGGCAACAGCCCATTGCATTTCTCTCAACAGCTTGCCTTTTTCAAGGATATGTGTGTATATAGCTGAGTTTTTATTTGCAAACACAGACGATCGTCATAGTTTCTGCTAATAAAAGTCTTTCCAGCTCTAATCACTGAATTAATTGTGTTGATAGATCATGATATTCCTTATGACTTCCAGGTGCTTTGACGCCTAATACAAGGTAAAGAGATGAAGGAGGGGGTCTGGGGAATACCAGTGCCTGAGAGGCTGCCCAGAAGAGGCTCTGCAGGCCTCAGGGAGGGAGCAGCTGAGAGGTAGGTGGGGACTAGGGCAGAGTAGAGGGAACAGAGAGAGGGAGGCATGCCCAGAACTCCATCTCTACTTCTGACAGAAGAGGCAGAGGCTGCTCCACCCATGCTGTGACCAGGACCTCAGGCCCAGCTCATCACAGGTGAACACACCCTTCCTAGTAGCTCTGTCTCCACTGAAGGTGTGTGGTGGTAAGACAAGGGGGTGCCTGGGCAGAGCTCTGGCCCTCTGGCCTCCTGGCTGTTCAGACCAGGGTCAGAGGCCCTTGTGCGGATCCCCGGGCACCTAAGATGAGTTGCCAGCAACTACAAACATCCTGCTCAGCCTCTACCACAATGGGGAGTAAAGGGTACCCAGGTGTGGTGGGGAGGGAGGGGGACTCTATGTTTTGGTGGTCACAAGGTGGCTGGTTCCAGGCCATGCCCAGCTTGGAGCGGAGCAGCCAAGACCCTGGCTAAGCTAAGACGTCTCCAGTCTCTGGGTATCAGAGATGCCAGGTCGGTGGGTACTCTGGTGACACTGTGAGGAGGGGAGGGCTAGCATGCAGCTCCACATATCCCAGACAGTAAGAACGAACACTAACTTCTGGAGCAGTGATTCCATCCTGTGTGTTAACCACTGTGCTTCCTTTGTCATCTTCCAAGCACCTTAGGGCTAAGCACCACTATCAGATCCATTTTCTCAAAAAGGAAACCGAGGCACAGAGATGTTCATGAGCCTGTCTGAGTTCATTCATCTAGAATTGTACTGTCCAGCAGGACTTCCTGTGATGGTGGAAATGCTCCAGGGCTTGTGCTATCCAACATGCTAACAACTAACCACTTGTGGCGTCTGAGTATTAGAAATGCGGCTGATCTGACAGAGCAACTGAGTTTTACATTACATTAACCTTAAATAGCCCCATGTGGCTGGTGGCTATGGTTTGGATAGAGCAGTATAGAAAATGGGAGAATTGGGATTTGCGCGCCAAAAGTCTATCTCGGCCTGTAACTCTGTGGTCAGAAAGCTCCCTGGCTGCCCTCCCTGTAGCTTTGTATACACTTGAAGACACTTCGCTTATCCCCCAGACACTTGGGCCCCTGACGGCGCTGGCCCAGGGGAATCCACAACCTCCTAAACCTGCTCTTCTGCCCCCAACTATCAGCTGTCATCAGGTGTGAGGAAAGGAAATGGCATTTTCAGAGGACCCAGTTAGAACCACGACCCAGAGGAGCAGGCTTCAGCACAGGGGTGAAGGACATTGTCAGACCCAGAGCTGACGGGTGACAAGGAAACCCTGGGGAGTGGGAGCCCGGTCCCTGGAACTGTGGGGCTGTGTTTCCCAATAGCAGAAAGAGCAGGCACTCTTGCTCAGAGAGGGCTGCAGGGCTTGTGACCTGGGAGAGACAAGTTGGGCATGCTCAGGCTGGGGGGCAGTGGAATCCAGGGAACCTAGTCCCCACGGGCTGCCTGGCACACTGAGGCAGCATCAACACTGGCACCCTCACTCCCTGATGCCCTCTTGAAGGGCTAAGAGCCAGCCTCCCAGGTGTCTCAAGGCTTCTCCTGCTGCTGATTCTGTCTGTCCACTCGGCCTTACTGGTCAGTGTGATGCCTTCACCCCACCCCTCCCGCCATCCGTGAGTCACATCCCCTGTTCTGAGGTCTGTGTCTCTAGCTCTTTCCACAGCCACACCCAGATCTAAGAGATCTGGAGCTCTGGCATGCCACCCCAGGGGATGCCCCCAGGGCTGTAGGGTAGGGCAGGGTGGAACCCTGAGTATCTCTCTGCCTGGAGCCACACCCTGCTCTGCTTGCCAACATGGCTCCAGAGACCACAGCATCCCTATGCCTGGCAGGTAAGCAGGCAGAGGGAGGTAAGGGCAGTACATGTTGAGGGAAGGTCTGTGAGGTACGAGGCCCTTCCTGAGACTCCTCTAGAATAGCCTTAAAGCAGGTGCTGCCTCAGTTCCTAAAGGTCTAGAGTTCCCTCAAGTCCTTGGAGCTCCTCTATCCCTCAGGTCCCAGTGATCTCATTTTCCACTGAGCAGTCAGGCTGAAATGCCCTCACACCTCTAGCTTCTCCACCTCCTTTTCCTCTGCTGGTTGGGAGCAGGGCAGGAGACCAGAGGGGGTTGCTTAGACCCAGACTGGGGCATCTCAGGGCAAAGGTGGGCAGAGAAGGTACCCAAAGGGACTGCCTAAGACCCAGGACACATGCCTGCCTAGCTTGCCCAGGTGTCAAACTACTAGGAAATCACCTTTCTCTGCCTCGTCCCAACCCCCTACCCCCCTGATCCCCACCCCCAAGCTCCTCTGCATCCTTCCAGGCTCAGGACGGCCACTGAAGGACTTCAGCCAGGGATACAGAACCCCAGAGGGAAGGGAAGGGACTGGCTGTCACACTCTTATATCCTCCATGGAGTCATCTAAGCACTGGGCACACAGAGGCTGCCCCCCAATATCCATCACCTTGAACTCCAATTCCTCAGTGTCTTCTTCCAGGCCCCTCTCCTCACTGAAGTCACCTTCCCATCTTGGCTGCCCCACAGGTAGGCAGACTAAAACTTTTGGCTCCAAGTTCCCGCCAAGAAGACCTGTCAGCTCATCAGGGATCTGGTGTCTTGTTTTCATCATCAACCACTTTGAAGTGCACTTAGGGGCACCTTATACAGTGCGTGATCCCAGATGGACACTGGAAAGGCCTCCTATCTGCAAAGCATACCAACCAGGCAGAGACATTTGGGTTGGGGAGGCCTAGGATACCTGACATCCTTGTAGGAATTAGGCAGGGGGACCCCTGTGCGCAGTCATTTTACAGAAGCCACCCACTCCCTTCAGGCTGGGGTAGCACAGTGCCAGGCCTGGGAGAGCAGAACACAGGCTAGATTTTAGCCTCATTTGAGCTCTGACTGGCCATCTTTGTGCAGGTACAACATGTACCCCCCTGCACAGCACCCTGGGACAAGACCCTGCAAGTGAGCATTTCATAACAATCCAAGAGCAGAGATGTAACAGCGTCTCACAGCCAAGGGCCAGCTCAGTCAGGTGCAGCCCCAGCATTGGAAGCCTGGGAGAGACTTTGTGAAGATTGTGTGATGAGAGCTGGAGGAAGGGGTGGAGGGCAGAGCCTACCTCTGCAGAGAGAACTACAAGGACAGGTCGAGGAATGTGCTGGCAGTGGCGTTCATTTAGAAAAGAGGCCTGTTTAGGTAAAGGAAAAATAGGCAAACACCTATTGATTTTTTTTTTTTTTTTTGAGACTAGGTCTTGCTATTTTTGCCCGTGGAACCGCAGGCTCTCGTTGCCCAGAGTACCACAGACTCAAGCAATCCCAAGCCTCAGCTTCCCAGGTAGCTGGGATTACAGGCGCACGCTACCACGCCCAGCTGATTTTTTTTTTTTTTTGGAACTAGGTCTCGCTACGGGCCCCAGGCAGGACTCAAACCGCTATCCCTGGCCCCGGCCGCTTCATAGGCTGAAGCTTACAGGCACGAGCCATCGTGCCCGGCCTAGCAAATACCTATTGAGTGCTTACTTTTTGCCAAACACTATCGTAAGTTCTGTGCACGTGTGTATAAGTTTAATTATCATTAAAATGAGGGAACAGATCTTATCATCCTGAATATGCAGATGAGGCACAGAAAAGTGAGGCAACTGCCCTAACAGTCAATGACTGACAGAACTGAGAATCCACCCAGTCTGCAGACACCCAGCTCTCAAACCTGTGCTCTCAGCGCCTGTACTAGGTGGAGGCTGAGAATGGCTTCAGGACTGAGGAGTCACAGAGCCAAAAGCCAGCCCTGTCCTGCAGCTCTCACGGACAAGAAGGAAACTTGGCCTTATGAAGGAAGGCCAAGTGATCTCCCAAGTGATCTCTTAGGAAGAAAAACTCCCTCCTGGAGGCCCCTGTCTGACCCTGTCATCCACTCTGTCTGTTCTGAAGGGCCCTGGCTCCCTCACCCCACAGCACACATAGTCCTGGAGGCCTAGTCAGTGTGTTTATACGACAGGGAGGATATTAGGGTGAGGTGGGTTGATCTCTGAACTTGAGGTACTCCACACACAACCTGCCTTAACCAAATTGCTGCTGTGTTCCCTGACACCAGGCCCAGAACAGACACCTACACAGGTCCCCAGGGTCCTCCGTGCAGACCCCTGGAACATACACCAGCTCCCAAACATCCCCCAGGGCCCTGCAGTGTGGACAAGGTCCATGCTGGTCTTAGCTGACATGTCTTGTGAATGGCAAAATCAGGATTCGAATCCAGGTTGATTAGGTTCTAAACCCATCATATTCCCCCGACCACTGCACCCTCATTCTCACTCCAAGCTGTGAAGGGATGCTATAAGAGTGACAAAGAAGTATATGAAAAAAGGGAGGGTTTGGAGAGATGATGCCATCAAAGGAGAATGAAAACACAGGGGAGGGGTCCATGGGCACCTGGCAGATGCTCCAGAGACCAGAAGAAGCTGAAGGGCCAGAGCTAGGACCATCCCCTAAAATCATGGAGAAATTGGCATATGGGCATCTCACCTCCTGTTGGCTGTGAGACATCCACTGCCTGAACCCTCAGTTCCTATCTCATGCTTTTGAGAGCTGCCCCGCCCCCAGCCTCCATCACACACACACACACACACACACACACACACAGAACTTAGCAGGCCTTTCCTAATGGGAGAGCAAACATAGGCTCAAGATTCAATGAGGTTACCCCCCCACCATGACCTGCCCAGACAGGCCCACTGCACACAGAGGCAGTGGAACCTGGGTCAGTGACACACTCCCCAGGGGTTGGCCAAAGCTCTGGCACCCTGTACCAGCCTGAACCCCTAGGGGCTGGGCCACTACCCTGGACCCATAAACAAAAATGAGAGCCAGGACCCCAATCTCCACTCAGTGAAATCTCCACTCAGCAATACAGCTGCCCAAACCTCCAGATCAATTATGTGTCAGAAATCTGCTGCAGCCATTTCATTTTCTCTTCTTTTGCCAGACCTTTAATAAGCGATGCCTCATATGATTAGCACAATAGCTCTGACGTAGGGACGCCCCGTCTCCACTTTACAGAAGAAAAACTGAGGCACAGAAGGCTGCTCCTTGGTCCAGGGTCACTCTTAGGAGGGAGGGGCTGGGAAGGTCTCAAAGCCTGAACTCTGCCTTTGGTGGGGGATATTCCCACCCTGTGGCTCACCCTTGGCCAGGACAGAAAATCTCACTTTGGGTGGCTAGGCAAAATCTCAGAGCCTCTAGTTACCTTGAGGTTACTCTAATGTAAGCCCAGGACTCAGTAACCTGGAGATAAGGGACAAATAAGAATGGAACATCTGGGAAGATGCGATGTGCATTATGTATATTTGTAAACCCACCTGAGAATCCTTATAGGTATGACGGGAATCCCCACCCTACAGATGAGAAAACTGAGGCTTGCAAGGTTGAATCACTTGCTGTAGGGAGCATGGCTATTAAGGGAGTAGAGCTGAGATTCAAGCCTAAACTTATCTAACTAGGAGACATGAATGATTTCACATTCCCCCCTACACACACTGTTTCCTGCTTAAGGTGCTCTGACCTTGACCCAAGAACCTGAAAAAAAAGACAGTGAAAAAAAATGTGGAACCAATTTGTTCCTCAAATTGTTCGTCCCCATGCAGCACTGAATTCCCTGGAGAGGGCCCAGACACAGCTCCCTGCTTGCTGGGTGCACAATAAGGGTAAACACATTAGGTACTGGTCAGGGCTTGGGCTCCAGGAGGAAAAGGCAATGTAGGTGGCCGGCTGAAGCAGACGTTTTGATTTGCTATCTTCATTTTGCAAGGAAAGGGGATTTTTCTTCTCAAAAAACACTGAACTTCCTTGAATGTTAGACTTTTCACAAATATTTTTTTAGGAGCAAAAAGAAGAAAAAAAAAACCCTGACAAAATGCCTGTAGTAGCTACTCACTTCCACCATGAATCACGGACACAAAACCACAGCTATGTGGCTAACAAAGGAACTATGTATTTTCACATCTCGTTATTGGAAATCATTTAGTAATCTTCACTATGTCATCTGCAGACAGACAGACAGACTGACCGACGCACATTCACCCCTCTGGGTCCCATGCAGCCAATCTCACAACCGTTGTCATTAGATGACTTGCTTTTAATCCATGTCCCTTTCTGGGAAATCAGTCTGCAAGACTTTAATCTTCCTCCTTAGCCCCTCTCCAGAGATGGTGAATGTGTGGGGGGTGGGGGTGGGGGGAGTGCACACGTGTGTGTGCGTGTGCACTGGTGATGGGGTGGAAGAATGCTGAGGCATTGATCCAGCTAATTTCACAAGTGGAAACAAGTGTACATTTCAGAGTCCCTTTTTATGACTGCTATCATAATAGCACTTTACTTTGGTAAAGTGAGTTTTACCTGGGAAGCTTACAGTGCCTTTTTCTGACAGTGGTAAATTAATTAACTGATGGCAGATTTAAAGATCACGTAACTGGAAAAACTACTGGACTCATAAATCAGAAACTTCCTCTACGTCTTGGATGAGGGCTGAAACCTGATATATATTTGAAAACCTTGAGCTCAAAAGAAGAATTCACAGAGCCCGAAAATCTCCATGATTTCTGAGGCATGTTCTCCAAGCCTTCCACCCACATCCCATATCCCCTCCTCTCTTTCCTCCCCTACATTTTCCTCTCTTCCGTCTCCCTCTTCCTCCCCTTCACGACCAATCTCTCCACCAGTGTCTCCACCCTCCACCCAAGACTCTCTGTCTCTGTCTGTCTCTCTGTCTCTCTGTCTCTCTCTCTCTCTCTCACACACACACACACACACACACACACACACACACACACCAAGGTGACCTAGAAGCAGGGACCTAGCTAAGCAAGCAGATGGGACAGATCTTGCCCAGGGTACCCAAGAAAGAGCATGAACTGTCTCTCTTTTCCTTTCTTGCTTAATCCTCCCTAACCTTTCCCTTTTAAACAAAAATCCAAGAGGACTTAGACCAACCAAATGCTATGTGCACTGCCACAAGTTTGAAATGTCTGTTGTTACCATTTTTTAAATCAGATGCCGGAAACTGCACATTAATGTTTTAGTGGCTCTGACGAGCTTCCCTCCTCTCAGCACAGGGCCTCAGGGTGAGCTGCTCCAGGCTCTCTCCAGGTTTCTGCATTTTCTGCAGAGACCCTTGATGTCCCTGATGTCCTTTTCAGCTTCCACTGGAGCTCACCTGCACTCGGGCTGTTTAGCAAAATAGCCCCAAGTGCCAGTTCCGTGGTCTTGAGGGTGCTAGACTAGAATCACCCTTCCCCTCAGCTTCTTCTTCATGGAGAGGGGTTAAGAGGAATAGCCTCCTCAGAGGGTCATTGACCAATATGCTGGAGACATTCCACTTGGCCCTGAACCCTCTGCACCCCACTCTGGGTCCTGAGAATCTGCCTCACCCTCAGTACACAGTCCTGTCCAGCCCACAAGGGACCCCAGGAGTGGGGTGGAAGGCAGCAGTCCTCTCCCGCTTCCTCCTGACTGGCCACTTGGGAGGGTGATGACTTGCTCCTCTAGCAGAGGCGTCAGCCTTGGCAGGGGCCCAGTTCCATGTGGGGCTTCTCTGAGCTCCAGTAAACACTGGCCTCTTGCCCCCATCAACCTGGAGGGCTCAGGGCTTCCTGCACAACCCTCCTGGGACACCCCACTGTCCTTTGTTTCCTGCTGTGCCACGACCAACGGCCCCTTTATCAGGGTGCCCCCACTGAGAGGGCCATCTGTTTCCTGCTGGCATTTTCACCACTCAGATCAGGAAGAGTATCAGCCACAGAGAACTGAGCGTTCAGCTTTGTGACTTAGCACTTTCTCTGCATTTATTTTACTCTGCCCACAACCCTGTGCGCCCAGTATGGACACTGTGCCTGACACAGGGAGATGAAGAAACTCACACAGCTGGTGAGCAAAGAAATGGACTAAACAGGTCTGATTCATGCTTCTTGCCCACTATGCTACACCATCCCCGGTACTAAAGTAGGGGTGCCTGCAAATTTCTCCATATAGTAGGGTCAGCTGAGCCAATATGATTCTACAGAAATGGTTAAGAAACCATGTCACACTCCCAAACACCACAGTTCTAACCCTAACCACAACCCTAGGTTCAAACCTCACCCAAGATCACTCTAAAGTTAGACCTAGTCTTACCTTACCTGCACCCCTCTATCAAGTGGAAGATCAACCTAACTAGGATTCTAATCCTACCCAATTCTAACCCACGCAGGCTCCACCATAGCCACAACTCTGGACCATTCTGGTCAGGCTGTGGTCAGTTCAGGAGTGCACTCTACCACCCACTCCTAGCCCCCACTGAGGTGGCAGGTGAGGCCCCCACCTCACTACATTTCTACCCTGCTAGTTGGGCTCATCACCATCAGGCAAAGGCATCTGTGTGACATCCACTTCCCACCTATCCATGAGCAGGGGACTGTCACCAGGGAGAGCAGAGAGGAGGGGAGAGGAACCATGCTTGTGACATGGCAGAAGTCCCAGTTAAGGTGGAAGGAGAAGGAGCATGAGAAAAGGAAGGAGCTAGCTGGGCACGGAGGCTCGTGCTTCTAAGCTTCAGCCTATGAAGCAGCCAGGGCTAGGGATCGCGGTTCGAGTCCCGCTTGGGGCCCGTAGTGAGACCTAGTTCCAAAAAAATAGCTGGGTGTGGTGGTGTGCACCTGTAATCCCAGCTACCTGGGAAGCTGAGACTGGGGATTGCTTGACTTTGTGGTATGCTGGGCAACGAGAGCCTGTGGTTCCACGGGCAAAAATAGTGAGACCTAGTCTCAAAAAAAAAAAAAGGAAGGAGCTCTGTGGCGGGCCCCCTCACTCTGCCTCAGGCCACGGGCAGACAGGAGGCCAGCAGTTTCTATCTCAGAGATTTGTAGAGGATTGGGGTACTGGGAGGAAGTCTCTCTCTGGAACCAAAATTAGGGAGGAGGTCTGGTGGTCCTCAGCTCTGGGAGAATCCTGGAAGAGGAAGACAGCATGTAGCTTTCACCAGAAATTCTGGGGCTGCCTCTGGCCACCTCAGAGCAGCGGCACCTTCAGACTTAAAGAGGAGAGGGAGAGGTAAAGAGGAAGTGTGCAGGGAACAACTCATGCCCCTCGAATCTGTTCACTTACTCTAGGTGGGGAACAGCAGAGGTATGAACAACCTCTGGGTCCCCTTCTCCCCTGAGCAGGGGGTCTGTGCCTGGAATCTTTTTTGTTTGTTTGTTTGTTTTTTGGGGTTTTTTTTTTGAGACTAGGTCTAGCTATTTTTGCCCGTGAAACCGCAGGCTCACTTTGCCCGGGGTACCACGGACTCAAGCAATCCCCCAGCCTCAGCTTCCCAGGTAGCTGGGATTACAGGCACGTGTCACCACGCCCAGTTATTTTTTGGGACTAGGTCTCGCTGTGTTGCCCCGAGTGGGACTCAAACCGCGATCCCTAACCACAGCCGCTTCATAGGCTGAAGATTACAGACACAAGCCACGGTGCCTGGTTGTGCCTGGAATCTTCACCAAGCCAGAAGTAACAGGACCGGGTCAAGTGTGGAAGAGGTTTGTGGGCTCTGCTACATAGGGAGAAGGCACACTGGCCCCCACCTTGCTCATCACCTCTGTTGGGATCCTTAGGCCTAGAGCCAAGACATACCATCCTTTTGCCTCAGGCTGGGTCTTTTGTCTTCCACTGTATCTTAAGGCCAACCACTGCCTTGTCTAGGCCCTGAGCTGGGGGAGCTCAGGTATTTGTGTGGGTGGGGCAGGAGGTGCATATTAACACTATGAGGCCACCAAGGTCCACCTCACTTTCAGAAAAACCTAGAAGGGGTCTTAGTAGCCGAGCTCAGCTGCCAAGGAGAGAACTGCTTTGAAGCAGCAGGATTTAAGAGGAAAAGGAGACATCAGCAGGCCAGGAAAAAGTCAGGACCAGGATCCCCACACACAGCTGCATATGTTGTGCACTGCGCAATTCCTGGCATACCTGTCACAGAGACAACCAAGTGATGTGCATCTCCTGGTCTATCCAGCGACTGAAAGTTTGAACACGAAGCCCTTGCTCCCTCTTATCCCCAGAGGGAACAGAGTCCCCCAGACCCACCCAATCACTCAGAGTAGTCTCAAGGATAGGCTGGTGCTGACAGAGGAGAAATGATGAGAGACCCTGCACAAAATTAATGAGATCCGTCTACACTTCCAGAACCCCGAAAGCAGAAGGGAGACAGGGTCTAGTAAGGAAAGAAGCTCTCAGCTGAGACAGGCTTCCTCTATTTTCTTCACAGAGAAGCCATGGGGCTTCTGTGATTTCAGACTTAATTTTTTATTTCAGACTGAAATATTTATTTCAGAAATAAAACCCTTCCCATTTGTTCTGGTAAGAGGCTCTGTGGAGGCCTCTAGAGAGAGCATCGCCCTCTAACTACTTCCCTGAGTCCTCCCTCTTCCAAAGCTACAACCCCAGGGAAGGGGCTCCTGGGGCTCTTAAGGCTCAGGAGATGGCAGAAACTGGGAAGAGACTAGCTTGAGCTGCTGAAGCCCCAGAGCAGACTCCTAACACCCCTAGAAGTCAGTTAAGTGCTCTGACCAAGCTCCTGTCACCTTCAGGAGAGAAGGAGTGTCTTGGCACCCTCTGGCTCCAGACCTCCAAGGCTAAGCAGATACCCACTTGTTGGGAGGGTTGGAAGAGCTCTTTCCTGGTGAAGGACATTGTGAGGGAGGGGCCAAGTATCAGTTCCAGCTATAGGCAGTGCAGAGAGATGGGAATGTTATACCAGGCACTGTTGTAGGAGCTTAAGATATGTGAGCAAACAAAACAAAGATCCCTGCCTTTGACAAGGTCATATATTAGCTGGGGAAATTAGATGATGAACAATAAACATAATAAATAAGTAAATTATGATATATTAGAAAGTAGAAAATAAAAACCACCCTGTAAATGAAAAAATGAAGGAGATGAGGGGGACATACAAGTTGGGACATACAAGTTGGGGGCTTACAAAGTAGGAAAATGGAAGACATCTCCTTCCTGGCAAGGAGCCAGGTTTCAGTATGCCACACAGCTGTGCACTGCACAACTGTTGGGTACCCATCACAGAGACTATGAGGTGAAGCTAAGGGACCTTGCACAAATTTAATGTGACCCATCTACAACATCCCCTAGTGTTGTGTTCAATGCCTAAATTAACCCTAGAACAAAACCTTTGAAAGAATCTAAATGAGAAACTTCTCCCGAAAGTAACCTACTTACAAATAAAGGCACAAGCCAGTACCCTGGTCCACGATCACTAAACAACAAGCATTGGCAAGGTACATTGCAGCCCACGCTCCACTCATTCACTCCCATTTAGTTAATCATCACAACATCCCAGTGAGGAAAGAACCGACTTCCCCTTCTGTAGACAGGAACATCAAGGCTCAAAAGTCAAAAGCCTGGCTCAACTTGGAAGCAAATTTGGGTCTCCTGATTCTCAGTCTTTTCCAAATAGTGTATCAAGGTCCGACGAATTGGGGAATTCCAGAAAAATACACCAGAAGACATGCTAGGGCTCAGAATTAGAAAAACAAATGAGAAGATTTAGGCTAAAACAAGAAAAATAAAATGAAGTAAGGAAGGAAGGATGAGGGCACGCAACCCTTGGAGGTCCCAAAAGCTTGAGTCAGTTGGGATTGTGGGGGTGAGTCAGCCCAGGCAGACGGCACCACCCCGGGAGCCTGGGGAAGGTGACCTGGGGGGCGATACAGGCTCTTTGCCCACACCACACTCATGCCAAGGACTTGGGTTAGATGCTCAGGGACAGCTAAGGCACCGCCTGTCTTTGTCACAACCTTGGAGAAAGACTGAGAAGGGGACTAAGCACACTTTCCCATGGAGGACAGAAAGTGACCAAGTCAGAGGCCAGAGACTGAGATCATGAACTCCCGACATCAGAGAGGATTTATTCTTCCCTTTGATTGCAAATGTGGAAACAGATCGAGGGAAGGCAAGGGACTTTCCCTAGGCCGCCTACCACCAGTCAGTCTCGAGTCGCGTCCTGCTGAACAACAGTCTTGAGGGATTTGAATGAGGAGAGAGGGCAAGGCAGGGGCCACCTTGCCCAAAGAAGCAAGCCGAGGGGACAACATGGGCACCTATTAAAGCTCAAAGAGGCAAACAGGAACCCGTGGGAGGTGGCTGGGGCAGCAGTCAGGCTCAGAGGACCCTGGGCCTACAGACTGGCCCAGAGCCAGGATCTCCTGGATTACCAGGATAGGCCCACTATCCACTGCCAGCTGGCAACCTTCATCCTGCCTTGGTGTCCCCCTCTGTAAGGCCAGACAGCGGGCCAGGGGAAAATCCCTCTTGGCATATAGGGTGTCTCACACTGACCTGGCATAGGCATGAGGAACAAGGTGGGTAAGGTAGGGTAAGAGATTTCATATTGACTCGGCTTACTATGCACCAGACACCCCAACAATCACTCTACAGGTGAAATTCCAGCAACTTCTCTCATGTGCCCCGTGAGCTGGGCTTTCAGAGTCAGACAGAATTTCAGTGAGGTGAGACGACTTGCATCACTAGCTTGTGAGGGCAGTAGGGCTGAACTTCTGCCTGACCCCAAAGTCCAGAACCCATCCATACACATCTGGAGATGACTCCCTGCACCCCCTCTTCATCCCTTCTATTCCAGCCTCCCTCTTCCTGGGACACCTGGCTCCTGATTCTGGGCTGTCAGTCTCCTGGGAAGATCACTTGTCTGCTCTGCCATCTTTGCTCCCAGGTAAGGATGCATATCTCCACACAGTGAGCTGCCGAAAGGTCCCTCTGCTCCCCCAGATGGGCAAAGACCGCTCCTGGGGGACAGAGTCTCTGTGGCCCCCACCAGCAGCATGGGCGGGGCCTGGGGTGAGGGAAATAGCTTTTTGTGGGAAACCTGTGGGCTCACTCAGAACAGCAGGGTAAAGGTCACCCTCAGGAAGTACCCAGAGGGCCCTGCCAGAGACTGGAGGCTGAACAAAGCCTGGCCGGCTCTGAGCAGTCAGTTCTCCAACCACCCACTCACTGCCACCCGCCCAGCAGCCGTGAGGCTCCTGTAGGAGCCACGTTAGAGCCCCACCCCCACCCTCTCCCCACAGAGAGGCTGCTCAGCACAGGGGGCGCTGTGGGAATGGGACAAGGAGAGCCCCTCTCTGAGCTTCTTGGGGACCTGGAGCAGCAGAGCCAGGCGGGACCATGCAGTCAGGGAGCGGAGCCCTTTCATTACACACATATTCACTCGCTCTCCCAGGGGCCAGTTGTGTTCCAGGTGCTGGAGATAGATCAGCAGTTGAAACAGACCAAGCCTTGGCGTTCTGGCTCTGGCGCTAGAAACCCAGCTCCTAGTCTTTGGTGTTAGAGGACTTCCCCTGGAAGGACAGACTCCCGTAGATGGTTTGTCCAGCTCCTCTCCTCTCTCACAGTTCTGCCTTAGCCTGGAGGACACTGCCACACACCTGCCCTTCAGGAGGCTCTGACAAGCTCGGGCTGGCTGCAGGCCTCAAGGGTCCCCCTGGAAATTTAGGCAGCATGGTCTGCCCAGTCCCAGGAGCACAGGTCCTCACCCAGGAAAAGGACATTGTACCAGAAAAGGAAGAGACTAATGGGCCAACGTTGATCAAGGACTTACAGGGAGAGAGGGGGTGGGAATGACCAGAGAGGGGCTAGGGGGGTGGATGATGCGCCATACATAAGGAGATCAGCAACAATCAATACAAATAGAGCTGGGGTTGTAAGAAAATAATTATAAAATAAAATATAGCTAAATAAATAAAATAAAACAGACCAAACCCCTGCTTCCTGGACCTTTTCCTGGGGTAAGAAGAATAATAAATCAAAGAAACAAGTAAAATATGTAAGATGCTACTGCTATGGAAAAAATAACTGCAGAGTATGGGAATATGGGGTATGTGTATGTGCAGTCTTAAACTGGGTGAACAGGGAGGGCCCCACTGAGAGGGAAAGGCCTGAAAGGCAGGAGGAAAGTCATGGGAGTGCCTGGGAAGGGAGTTAAGGTGAATTGAATTATGTTCCCCCTCAAAAGATATATTGAAGTCCTAAACCTCTTGGACCTGTGAATGTGACCTTATCCGGAAATAGAGTAACAGCATCTTTCCAAATATAAACAGTTTAGATGAATCACACTGACTTAAGGTAGACCCTAACAACAATGACTGACTGGTATATTCATAAGGGTGGGGGTGGGGGAGGAGGTCATGTGACAACAGAGGCAGCGATTAGAGTACTGTAGCTACACTCAACGGACCACAAAGAGTGTAGGTACCACCAGGTGCTGGGAGAGAGATATGGAACCAATTCTCCCTCAGAGCTTCCAAAAGAAACCAATCCCAACAACTTGACGTTGGACTTCTTGCCTCCTGAACTATGAGAGAATACATTTCTTTAGTTTTATGTCACTCAGTTTGTAGTAGTTTGCTATGACAACACAAGAAAACTAACACAGTGTTCTAGGGAGGGAGACAGCAAGTGCAAAGGCCCTGGGGTGAGAATGTTTCTAGCAGATTTGAGGATATGTCAGTTGACTGGTGTGGCAAAAGCAGAATGGGTGTGGGGACCAAATGATGAGAATATCAGAGATGTTGGAAAGGTTTAGGGACCCAAACAGCAGAGATGTCAGAAAGTTGGGGGGTCACTCTCATGACATCCTTTGATAAGATGAACCTTCCCAGCTAGAATGAGCTGCAGTGGGCAGGTGTGGTTGGCCCCCATGATCTTTGTCCTCTGGTATTATGTCTTTGAATATGCTACATTCATGGCAAAAGGAAATTGCAACTGCTAATCAACTGACCTTAACATAAGGAGTCTGTCAAGAATTATCATTCAGGTTAAGGAGCAAACCCAGTGGAGATCCCGCCCATCCTAAAAAGTGCTATTACCCTTTCTCTTGATCTCCCCTCCCTCCTGTGCTGCTGATGAGGATGATCCTGGTAGAATAAACAAGCCAGTCCAAACCACTGTGGATGCTGGATCTGCCAGCTACACCTCTCCTGAAGCTAGGGCTGAGCTCTGACTATCCCCCAGAGCAGATCTGCATATACAGATACATATGCTCACACAGACAGCCTGGGTTTCTGTCTGACTACTCTTTGCCAGTCTCCTGTCCCCCTAAGTCTCCAAGGAAAGAAAGTTCACTGGTGGGTAATAGGTCTCACACTAGGCACCAAACTTAAGTGCTTTCCTCCTATGATCTTTTTTAAGCCTCTCTGCAATCCTATCAGATGGAAACAGAGAGGTTAGGTCACTTGCTTACTGTCACACAGCTGTGGAGTGGTAAATTCTGAACTGAACTGGTACCCTGGATTATCTGAATCCAAGACCCAAGCTCAGACCCTTACTGGTCAAGAAGGGTCTTCTGGCCCAGCAGCAGCAGCCTTACCTGAGGCCAAGTTAGAGACACCCCAAATCTTCCCAGTGACTCTGAAACCCACTGCAGTTTAAGAAGTGATGGTGGAAAGCAGTGTCTTCCAAGGTCTGCTCATCCCAGGCTCTTACGAGCATCCATGGCTCCACTCTCTGAAGGTCCTTCCCCTGCACCCTGGCTCTTGCTCCCCAAGTGGGACAGGCTCTGTTGGGCTTCGGGGAAGAAACCTGGAGCTGGGGCCCAGAGCCAGCAAGCACAGGCCGCAGCTGGGCAGCATCAGTCCAGGTCTGGCTCTCAGCAGAGGTGCTGCTGGCTTCCCCAGCCTCTCCCGGCCCCTCCTCGCCTTCCTTCTGGAACACAAATCTCTTCGCCTCTGTCCCTGCTCTCCTAAAGGGGGCCTCTGGCCATGACCAATCTCTGCAGTATCTCCCTTCCAGAGACATTTCGCACCCCTCCTGCTCCTAGAATGCCCCTGCGTTCATGTCACTCCTATCTGCACACCCGAGGTCCGTTCAAATTGCTATCGGGAGAGCCAACCGCAGCTTGGGGAACCTGGCCAAGCTCACAGGAAATGTCTGACACCAGCAGGCGAGCAGGGTCTGGCCTCCCAAAGCAAAACACAGCTGGGTCAGCCTCGCGGCCACTCGGACGTTCCCAGATTTCATGGCACTGAGGCCCCAGGGCAGAGAGAAACTGGGCTGGCCTGGAGGCCACAGCTCATTAAAAGTGTCACAGCAGCCCCTGGCCAGGGAGCTGGTGAAGCTGAATGAGCACGGCCCTGCAGCGGGCTAGACCTCACTCGCTTGGGCCTCCTCCTCCATGGCATCTTGCCTCTCGTGCATTTTCCTTTTCTCTAGGCATCATTCTCTCCCCCACTTCTGCCCTCATGCATTTATTCGTGCCACATGTGTGTCTGCAGCATCAGGTACCAGAGACACATTCACGAACACTCAGGACACCAGCTTGTAGATTCCCCAACAGCCGTGACTAGCACTGCGTTGGGGAGGCATGCGCCTCACCTCTTCCTGCACTCTGAGCCACTCCTGCAGCGGTGCCCTAGCTCCAGGTATAGGCTGAGGGCGGGATCAATGTCATGTGGGCCATTTGTTAGACCAACTTTTCAGTTTGACCGGCGTGATGGAGAGTAAATACAGACTTTCTGCAAGCCAGGAAAGGGTGCTGGGAGCTGTGGGGCCATGCAGAGGGTGCGAGGTGAAGTTGCTGCTGTCAAGGGTGCAGGGACACAGTGAAACTTCAGGCAAAGGTCATAAACCGCAGGGTCCAGATAGCCAGCCGGGTGGAAGTGATCAGAGGAGACTTTGGAGGAAATGGAACTGGGCCTTGAGAAAAGGGAGGCGTGCGATGGGCTGGGAAGATAGGACAGGGCAGGACATATAACGCTGACCCAAGGATACAGGAGCGGAGTGACCTGCCAAGCAACCAGTCCTAACACCCACACAAGTGTGTATGTGCGCATGCGCATGCACACATACACACCATACAAACATATACACACCATACAAACACACACACACACACACACACACAGGATCTAGGCCTTAAAAATGAGTGACTCCCATAAGTGAAAAGAGCTTCAAGGAGGAAAACCTGGTTGGAAGAAACCCACTGGTACTTTGCCCCCTGCCTGGCCCTGAGGCTGGCACATCTGGGGCTCTCCCAGATGCCTTTGCATCGGGTTCACCTACAGGGGACCCACAGCTGGGATGAAAGAGAATGTCACAGCCTGTCACAGCTAATTCAAGGCCATCCTCCCCAGCCCCTGTGATATCCCCCTGGCCACATAGCTCTGCCTGCCTCTCTGCCTGGCATCCCCGGGCCTTAGCCTCGGGCTTTGGCTCTTCTGGTTTTGACCTTGAAGCTCCTGAAGCCTCACCCTGAATTCATCTTTCCAGTCATTCTGGCTGCCCTTGGAAACCTGCTTGGGTGGTCCTGGAGAAGTCCTTTACCAAGAGCCTGGTCTACATGCACACTCCCCATCCCATCCCCCAACTTCATAATTGCTCAACAACCTCTAGTTTTCCTGCCTCTGTCCTGAGCTTCCTGAGAGGGGCCTGGCCTGGAGGTCAGTCTCCTCTCCCTGGTTCTTCCTGGCCTCAGGGAGAGTCAGTCCTTTTTCCCCTTAGTTCAGCAAGACAAGGTTACAACGTTTCAGAAAGAATTTTCTAAGTAGGGAGCGAATGGAAAAACTAACCTGAAAAACCAAAAGGAAAACACAGTCCCCTGGAAATGCACCCATTTACCAATTCGGACTTCTTGTCCTGAGCTGGAGAAAGTCTGGCCAGGTTGTTTGGCAAGCAGACCAGGAACCCTGCCAGTGGACACACCACTTGCCCACTTGCTGTTCTGTTCCCTTTTCCCACGTGCTTCTCATCCTCTCCAAGGAGAGGATAGTGCAGAACAGAGTGGCAGAGGGGCTTTTCCTGGCCCGGGGTTCGGGGTCCTTCCTGCACCCCAGACACCTCAAGTAGAGAAAGAGGGCAAAGACTTTCAAAGAGCTCACCATGTGGGAAGCTGAGGCTGGGGATTGCTTGAGTCCGTGGTACCCCGGGCAACAAGAGCCTGCGGTTCCACGGGCAAAAATAGCGAGACCCAATCTCAAAAATAAAATAAAATAAAAATAAATAAATAAAAATAAAGAGCTCACCATGTCCCAGGCATTGTTCTACTGCTTTCTTCATCCTAACTAACCCAGTCCTGGCAACAGTTCCACATGGTGACTAGCATCGTCTTCCCCACTTTACTGAAGAGGAGTCAGAGATAAGGAACTTACCCCACCTCCCTGGCAAGTGGTAACCCCCAGGGACACACCCTTCCTGGCTTTGTCCCAGGACCTGGAAGGTGGACCTCAACGTCCACCTCCCCTGCCCATCTCAGCCTGGCAAAGCATGCACCAAGCCCTCCCCTGCAGAGCAGGGGAAGAGGGGGAGGGGCAGAAGAGAGGGAGACCACTGCCAAGGTCTTCAACATCTGGCCCACAGGAAGAAGCCCCTCCAGAGAGAGGCAGGGCCTCAGGCACAAGGTCCCACCACGGAGGGGAACTTACCTGGGCAGCTGTGGTGCCAGCGGCTGTGTTCTGGCCCAACTCCTTTCCCTGGCTGGGCTGCTCCGGCGCAAGTTGGGTGAACCCTCAGCAGAGCGTCGGGGTGTTGCTGGTCTGGAGTTCTGGGGGTCAAATTCCTCTTCGGGAATGACCTCCTCACAGCGGGCTCCTCGGAAGCCCGAGCGGCACACGCAGAGCTGGGGACGGCTGCAGGAGCCCCTGTTCTGGCAAGGCGGCTGGCACACAGCTGGGGAGACAGGAGAGAGGTGAGGGCTGAGGCCCTGTCGCAGGGCCCTCCCACTTTGTGCTGTGGCCTTCTCACTCAGCAAGAAGCCAACCCTGGCCCCAAAGGCTCATGCCCAACCGCTTCTGCCCACAGCTTCCTGGGAGAAGATGCGCCTGTCAGCTCTGGACAACCCATAAGAGACTAAGGGAGTGTAGGTGTGACTTGACTCACTCCTGGCCTGCAGAACACCCCAACATACTAGATATTTAACCATGCCCACTTTGCTGTCTGCCTCCTACCACAGTGGAAATCCCAGGAGGATATCCTTCCTCCTGGAGACCCAGGATTTGGGCAGAGATGGTCACAGAACCGATTATCAATAAATTGAATGAATGAATGAATGAATGAATGAATGAATGAATGAATGAATGAATGAATGAATGAATGAATGAATGAGTCTCTTCTATGAGAAAGGGCCAAACTTTGGCCCAAAAGTTGTAGGGTTTGCATGGCTGGGGGTTTTCTGTCTTTCCCAAGCTGTGAGACCTTGACCTCACTGAGCCTCGGTTTCCTCGTGAGTGAGTCATATGCAGGAAGGCTGAGGAGGTTGGAACCCTGAGGGTGCCTCCCAGGCATTCTCAGCATACCTGTCTCCCCTCTTCTTCCTCTTCTAAGAGCATCTGCTCTCAAGCTCCCATAATCAGTAAGGGCTCTACTCCTGACTGGGAGCTGGAAGAGTCTGCCTCTTGGATCCTGGATTCAGCCCAAGGGTAAAAGGGGGTGAAGCAGGACCCCTTCCTCCAAGCAGCACTGAGTAGCAGCCACCAGGGTGGTGACCTGTCTTTTCACTGTCTTCCATCACCTTGCAAAATTCAGAAGTCCTTTCCGTGATCAGGGCCACACACAGAGATGTGAGGCCCTACCCCTGAGGAATACACAGAGAGCCAGGAGAGCAGGAACCCTCTAAACTTGTTGTCCCCTCCATCTGTCATTCATTCATTCAACAAATATTTGCTAGACTCTAGTATATGCTAGCTTTTGCCCACATGGAGCTTATAGCAGAGTGGGAGAGACCCTAAGAAACAGGAAAACATGCTTATAATGTCATTTCGCTATAAAGACAACACACAGGTGATGCAGTGTGTTCCATGGCCAATATGGTGCTTAGAAGAACTGGGCAGGTCAGGGCTCTTGGAAGAGTGAGACGTGACCACCACCCAGGAGGTCAACAGGCAAAGATTCAGGCAGAGTGTCTAGGTAGGAGAGACAAGTGCAAAGCTTTGGAGGCTTTTCAGGGAAGTGCCTGGGGTCTAGACAAGTTGGGACCTGGTGATAGAGGGTAACAGATCAAATGAAAGTGGGATGTTGGCCAGAACTTCTAGCCCAGGCTGGGAAAGGAGTGAGAGAATATCAGGGAATGCTTCCCTGCAGCTAAGCCAGGGTCAGAGATCACTGGGGGAAGCAGGTAGTCCAAAGTCAGATCTTGGCTCTGGTTTCTGCTAGAGATGGGGTTGAAAAGAAAGCCTGAGCAGCTGCCCGTGTGGACCAGGAGTGCAATAGATCCCTAGTCCCTTGGAATCCAGACCTCTGCTGGCAGAGACCCAAAGCCTGGCACAGGTGAGAGGAGGTGCAGCTCTCCAGTGTGGGTGGCATGTCCACTTTCCAAACCAGCCCAGCTTCCACCTCACCCTCCTGCGTCTCCAGAACAGCCCATTCTTGACTTTCACAATGAGCTCTTCCACTTCCTAAAAACCCAAGAAAGACCCCCAACTCCTGCCCACCAAGCCCCTGTGCCTTGCTTTCTTCCTTATTTGCTAATAAGTTCTGCAAACACAGAGTGAGCAGCCTTTCTCTTGTCAGACAGAGTGCCAGGGATACAGACAAGAAGACTGGTTCCTGCGTGGAGGACAGCTCCCCTGGGTGGGTTCTCACAGCCACCGAGCCCCTTGCCACACAGGCAGTGAGGGCCCCAGTCAGCACTAAGGATGGCAAACTTTACTTGGCACAATTTATAGCTCATGGGAAATGAGTGGTTAGAGAGGAAACTATAAAAGTGACATTTACATATGCATATAATAGTGTGGTAAATAAAAATTTTTAAAGACTTCCAAACCATCTGGATTCATGGCCAGAAAAGAAAACCCGTTCAGGAAGATAACCTTCCTGGGTCAGCCATGCCCGCAGTTGCAGGGGCCAGATGTGCTAAGTTTCCTGTTTGCCCAGCTCTCCCCAACTTCATTCATATCCTCTCTTGGGTTTTCATAGGCTTCACCAAGCAGCAAGTACTCACCAAGGTGCTAAACCTGCTATTCTGAACAGAGGAAAAGCATCAAGGAGTTGGAAGAGAGACACTTCCGCTCTCACGCTGCTTCCCCAGAAACCCAAAATGGTGGCCCCAGGTGCCCATCTTAGAAAGACACCCAGTCTTTTAATGATTGGTGTTTTTTTTCTTTTTCTTGTCATAATTTTTACTGATTTGTCATAAATTAAGAAAAAATAAAAATTTCCCAAGGTTTTGGGTTTTTTTGGTAATGTTATTTTTCCCATTTAAAAAGTATCTTTTGCTGTGAAATTATAGCTTCTCTACTTTTTGCTGTTATTTTTAGATGAAAGTTGATGGCAAATGGCAGCTTGTGTTTCCGGCATCCTCATTTGGAAAAATGAAAAGCTGGCTACTGTGCTTTGTGCCCACAATATCTTGGGATATTTCATTGGGACCCTTTGGGAAACAGAGGACAACAGAGGTTATGTGCCTTTTGTTTCAAGGAGGCCAAACAAAGCAAAATTGGCTTCTGTCAAGTGAGCACACTTTTTAAAGTGTAACTCTCAGGGGCTGCGGCACAAAGCAAAGGAGGCAATGCCGAGGTGCAGAGAAGCAAGTCCACAGCACGTTGGGAAATTTTAAAAGCAAAAATTCCCAGCCCTGCTGAGCTGCTTCAAGTGTTACTCCTGGAGGCCCCGTCCCTCCCATTTTTCCTCAAGAGCAGAGATCACACCCGAGACTTGAAAAATCAACCTAGAGGGGCCATCTGGCTCAAATGCATCGTTGTGACTGGTCATTAGTAAAGGGGCACCAAGCACCATGCCACAGAGTCCATGTTTAGCCATGGAGGTACCACCTTGGCTGGCCCATCGCTGGCATTGCCAGAGAACCGGAGGATAGTGCTATCTCCAGCCTCCTCCTTAGCCATCCCCAGTGCGGGCTCCTCCTGAGCCCTTTCTTCTCCATACCCCCTGGCACACTCTTCCTGACCGAGGATGGTAGACATGTGGAAAGTTTCAGCTTTGGGAGTTCAGCTCTGCGGAGTTAGCAGGATGCCAAGGGAGAGGGGGATGAAAAAGAAAACTTCTGAAATTGCTTTGAAAGCAAGAACCAGATGGCATCAGGGCCCCCAATAGCCCCCCACTACCTCTAGCCATGCCCCTTCTACCTTCACTCTGCTCCGAAACACTCAGAGGTTTGCTCAGATTTTCCACACAAAATCCCTACCTTTGGGAAGAGACCCAACTTGGAATGGGCAGGTCTGAGGAAGATTCTGGAAACAGCTCTCACCCTGCAGGTTGATCCTACCAGCAGCTCAGAGCCCCTGCGTGGCAGGAGGAACAAGGGGCTGGGGCTCTGGTTTGACCCCAGCTCAACCACATCCCGGCTTTGTGACCCTGGGTCCCTCTCATCTCACTAAGAGACCTTGACCTGTGCCTCAGTTGTCTCATAGGCACAGGTCTAAAATGGGTTGTTGACTCCGGCTTCAAAGAGTTGTGAGTGTCAACAGATTGTCACGGATAGGGAAGTACTTTGTCCTCTCCCAAACTGTGTTGCCCAACACAGCCTGGTACTGTCACCATACTGATGCTGTGTGCTTATTCACATTGAAACTGACTAAAATTAAATCCAATTTAAAATTCCATTCCTCTGCTGCACATGTCGCATTTCAGTGCTCAGCAGTTCATGTGCTCACATACAGCTTATGACATCATGTTGAACAACAAGATGTAGAGCATTTCTACCAGCACAGAAAGGTCGATGAGACTGCAAAGCTCACGAAACGCAAACAAACAAAAACAGCATATTTTGAGGATAGTGCCACTGAGGCTGGGCCCTTCTCCAGGTATGAGGTACTGCCAGTCCCCTCTCCCTGCACCCCTGTTCTTAGGTAGAGCTGTTGTCATCAGGCCTCTCTTCCAGGCCCTAGAGAGACCCTCTCTTTCCACCTCTAACCCACTAGATGGGGGGGCACCACTTCAAGGTGGGTCCCATAAGCCTACCCCCATCCCTGAGGTTTTCAGGGCACCTTCTCTTATCTGGGAGACAGGCTTCAGGCTCTAGATTGGACTCTGAGTGCTGCCCTCCCCCCCCTCACACACACACACACACACACACACACCTATGAAGCTCAGCTGCTCACAGATCAAACTGCCATTATTCCTAAAATCTGTGTCAGTGGGGCATTGAGAGTCTGTGCCTCAGACAGGGTCCACACCCAGGGGACAGGACCGTCACCTATCCACACTCAACACTCAGATGCCTCCCCTGGGCATCCCACCTTAGACACGCACCAGGAGACCTCTGTTTGCCCCGGGCTCCCCAAATCATTTCTCTACAGGCTTCACCTTTGGTTTCCTCAGACCCTGACCCTGACATCAGAGACCCCAAGCCAAGGAGATCTTCTCTGTCCCCCCCCACCCCCTTCATCACTCCTCCCAGCCACCCGAGGTGTCTGGGAATCCACCTGGGAGCTCCTCATCCTCTCTACACTCAAGCGCTACCCCAGGCTGTGGCAGATGTCAGGTCCTTAGGTCTCCACAGCTCTCACCACAGCTGTGCTGCGGCCGCAGCTCAGGGCCTCTGGAAACAGCAACGGGGCTCAGGACCAGCCAAGCGCCCAGCTCCAAAATAGCAGTTGTGTTCACATAAAAGCCTCTAATGAGAGAAAGATGCCGTTCTTGGCCCCTCGTGCGCGCTCTGCAGACTCTGTCTGGCAGGCCAAGTGGGCCTCTACTGTTTGGCGGCCTGAGGGGGAGGAAGGGGAGGTGTGAGTCAGACCTTGGACCCCAGCCCCTCGGCATGGACCGCCCTGATAATTGCATTAACAAACGCAGAGCTATTGGGCCAGTTGGGGGTAGGGGGACTGGAGGCTGGGGCAGAGAGCAGCCCCAATTCCCACCAGCTTCAGTAGGCATGAGGAGGGAGACCTCTGGGCAGGGCTCTGGCCCAGTGCTGAGGCCTGGGTTTGTCTCCAGCTCCTGCTTTGAAGCAGAAGAACCACCCACCCATCCCCAGAGCCCCAAGGGCCTGTTGGTGGGATGCGGGGCTTTGGAGGTCTCGGTGCAAGCCACACTCTTGGAGGATGAGAGAAGGATGGGATGGTGTCCTGAGGCAGCAGGGGGAACCAACTCCGCAGGGGGCAGGGAGAGCAGGTCTAAGGCTGACATGGAGCTGTCCAAGCCCATTGGCAGCAGTGCCCATGCCAGGTCCGGGACCCAGGAGGGTCAGGAGGGAAGGAGCACATCATTCCCGCTTCCAACTCAGCCAGGGCCAGGTCAGAAGCATGGGGAAGAGAACAGCCTCATCAAGAGACTGGCTGTAGATTCTAAACATGGGACCTGAGGCAAGTTGCTGGGCCTCTGTGCACCTGCGTGTCCTCATCTAGAAAATGGTTGCGATTCAGCATTTACTCTTTGCCTAGGAGAGCAAGCCAGGCAGGCGCTGTTCTTTCCTGCATGGAGCTTCTAGCTTAGCAAGAGAGACGGTCACAAAGCGAACAAGTAAACACATGAATAGAAGAACAGACGTGGAGAGAGACGCTCTGGGAGAAATAACCAGGAGACTGACCCAGAATAACAAGGCTGGTGGGGCTGCTCCGGGCAGCATGGGGAAGGGAGCTCCTCTGGAAAGGGCATGGGCCCACCACCAGCAGATGACAGGTCACTAGCGGAGCAGATGACAGGTCACTAGCGGACACCAAGAAACCATGGGTGATAGGGCCTGGACTGGAGTGACCAGCAGGGCTGGGTGCTGAGGGCAGAGGCGGAAAGCCAGAGGTTGGGATGTGCAGCAGCAGAAACGTCTGAGCGGGGATGTCTTATGAGCTGTTTTTGGAGACAGAACCAGCGGGGGCGGCAGCATCAGAAAGGGTCAACAGCTGCTGTGCTCACTCGAGAGGGCATGTTGGCTCCCTGGATGAGGGAGGGAAAAGGAGAAGCAGACAGGTTCCCAAAAGAGAAGCCAGCAGGGCTCAGGGGTGGACTGGATGTACGTGGGAGACAGCAGACGCAGCCCTTGAGGGCCCCAGGCTGGAAGAGGCCGGAACCTCTGAGCAGGATGGGTGAGACCAGGCAGGAAGTTGGTTCAGAGGGAGAGAAACCAAGAGCTCATTTTGGACAAGTTGATGTTCGATGTCTGGGAGGTATCAAGAGCAGATGTGGAGCAGGCAGTGGGGCTACGGAGTCTGGAGGTTGGGGGAGAGGTCTGGCTGAAGATGTATATAAATCTGGGCGTTGTCAACCCGGAGACGATGTTTACATCCATGGGAATGCATTAGATCATTCCAGGAGTGGTACAGCGAGAAAGCTAAGAGGAGAACCCAGGACTCAGTCCTGGGAACTCCAACACTTGTTTGTTGGGTAGGAGAGAAGGAATGACACAGAATAGGAGGCTGACCCTCATACGGGCAGACCCTCACCAGGGGCTGAGGTCTTTGGTCTGATCCCTGGCACAGAGCTGATGCTGCCATCATTATTGTTGTGGTAGGTTGTGTACCTGCCATGGTGCCTACTAGTGATCATTATCAGGGGCAACTATGCTTGCCCTCCCAGCATGCCCCTTATTGTGTGTGGGGTGTAGAAGATCGGGGGAGGGAGAGTTTGGGGGCAGCCTGGCAATAAGAAGTTGGATAGAGAACGAGAAACCAGCCAAGGAAGCAGGAAAAGGCAGCTGGGGATGGCAGAATGAAACCGCCAGGCCACCAGGTAACCAGTCAGCCACTCCACTCTTTCACGAACAGGTATGCCAGGTAGGTAGAGAGGGACAGGCCCCGAGCTGCTACAAGGACACAGCACCAGCTTCTGGAATCTCGTGGGTAAGAACATCTCCTAAATACTCATTGGAGCAAAGAGCCTCAGGGGCACACACCTGCTCACTAGGAAGATCTTGGGTGATTTATGTGGTGGCGGGAGAGATGGCCAGTGCCTCTTACTGGACCTGCACCTGTTTGTGTAGCTGGGTCTCCCCTGAGGTTGTGTGATTGTTCCCCTTGGCCACGTTCCCCTCCCTCTCCACCATTCTCTGCCAGACACTGTTTCATAGGATGGTTCACCCAGACATGAACCACCCAAAGCCTCAAGTCCTTGACTCCAGACAGTTCCTAACTAGTCAGTGAAGAATCGGCAAGTCCCATCCCTACGCCGACTCTTTCCCTAATGCTGGGTCAGCACTTATAACCACTGGGGGGCGGGGCAGGGCTAACATCTTTACATGCATCGCCTCGCTTAGCTCTTGGAACTACTCTAAGGATGATTCTCATCCCCAGGCCCTCTTCATGCAGAGAAGTGGAGTTTGAGGAGGGTCAAGCAAGTTTGCCCAGCATCATGAAGCTAGCCAGCGGTGAAGTAAGGCCGTGAACCCAGAGAGTCTGTCTCCAAAGGGGGGGCTCTGCTCCATCCCCTGGGCCACAGTTCTTCCTTCTGGGAGCAGGATCATTGCAGGGCTGGGGCAGGTGACTCAGGGGAGCTTCCTGAGGAAGACCCCAGATCAGAAGGGGTGGGGTTTTCTTGGCACTGAGATGTGAACCAGAAGGGAGGCTGTTCTAACAACCCCACACACGCAGAGGCTCTGGAACAACAACAACAACAAAAAACTAAAAAAACAAGAGCCAATGCCGCAGCCAACTCGAGGATCTCCTGAGAATCTTGGGGCGTTTTCTAGAAGGGCTAGTAGGATTGGGGTGGCAGAAGGGGATCTCTCCACACAGCCTGGGAGAGACCCTGTGCTATTCAGCACATGCTTACAGAGACTTTACCATGTCTCCTTGTTCTGACAAACACTTGGCACACACTGAATGCTGGGGGCCTGTCCTCAAAATCAAGACCAAACGTGTACAGAAAACACAGAACATGCCAGGTCTTGAACAGAATGTTTGACCAGTGTTATCTCATCTGTTCTTTACCACTCATGGAGGCAGGGACTTTTATTAGTCACCTTTTGCAGAATAGGAGACCGAGACGTACGGAGTTTAAGCAGCTTGCCCATGGTCACATGGCTACTGAATGGTATGCTGGCATTTCAACCCCAGCAGTCAGTGCAGTCTCCTAGACAGTGTTCCAAAGGCCCTAACTATAAACATTAAAATAATAGCCGTGTGCCAGATTCTCTGCACATGCTCATCGACAGGGAGTTTGCCATTAAGACCTTGAACTCTTGAGCCAGGCTACCTGGATTCATATCAACCTCACTGGGAATGGGAATAAAGATTAACTTTAACATACAGGGTTCTTGTGAGGATTAGAATTGATAATAGAAAGTCCTTTGAATACGACCTGATCCATAGCACAGAATGTTATTTTTAGTAATGCTCAAAAATAACTTGGTATAAGGACTGTGCACGGTGGCTCATGCCTGTAGGTGGCAGCCTAGGAAACCACGGCTGGGGCCAGGGATGGCGGCTCGAGTCCTGCTGGGGGCATGTAGTGAGACTTAATCCCAAAAAAATAGCTGGGCGTGGGGGCTCGCACCTGTAATCCCAGCTACTTGGGAAGCTGAGGCCAGGGATTGCTTGAGCCTGTGGTACCCCAGGCAACGTAAGCCTGTGGTTCCATGGGCAAAAATAGTGAGACTTAGTCTCCAAAAATTTTTTTTTAAATAATAATAATAACTTGGTATAGATTGTTATACCCATTTTATGGATGAGTCTCAAAGGCTAGAAGAAGGCCAGTCTCTAGCCTGAGGACACAGCTGGGATCTACAGCCATGATTCTGTTGGATCTGGCACCAGAATGTAAAGCACATGTTCTTAATCTTGAACCTTCCTGCTTGGGTGGGGGTGGAGGGGTTAGTAACCCACCTAGCCCCTTCCACAACAGCTGCAGAGATTCCCTTCTGCTCTCCCCAAAGTAGCACCTGTCCCTGCGTGTCCAGACTGAGATAAAATAAAAATTCAGACTTCATCAAATTCTCTTTCCCAGTGTGAGCCTTCAGAAGCTCCCAAAGCCACTATGTGTGTACGTGCGTGTACGTGTGTATGCGTGTGTGTGTGCGTGTGTGTCAGGGTGGCGATAAGGGTGAGCAAGTCTGGGAAGACTGGACAGTTTTGCAAAAACCCTCACTGTAAACAGGACCCAGTCACCCCACACCCTCCGGCCCTAGTCAGCTGCCTCCACAAATACATAAACACATAAACTGCAAGACGGAGCTGGCAAAGCCACAGAGAGAGGGCGGAAACAAGATCAGACGGAGAAGTGAGAGGCCGACTCAGGACCCGTGAGGGAAGGTGGAGCAGCTGGGCCCCAGCACCGGTCACCTGCTGCCTCAGTGGCTCCCCAAGATTCAGCCACTTCAACAGGGGAGAGGAAGGGGCTTTGGGGGAGATGGACTGCCTAGCAGCCTAGGGTTCTGTGAGAGATGGGGAGGCCCAGGGGTGATCCAGGGGGCATCATCCTCTGCACCTGGGCAGTGACCCACAATGAGAAGACTACATGCTTGGCAGCGGGAGGCTGCCAGCTTCACTCCTTGTCAACTCGTCTCCTGTTGGCCAACAAGATACCCCACATGTGTGAAACTGCTAGGACGGAATCATGAGCATTCCCTGGCATTGGCAATCTCCGCTCCAGCCAGGAGGGCAGCTGTGGGGAGGGAAGAGGGAGCGGCGAGCCACGGGGGGAAGCTGGAGAGCCAGCTGACAAGCTGTGGAGCCAGGAGCCCCACATTCTATTGAGCTCCGAGCTCGGGACTCAGCCATCGGGGCCAACACCCCACCGCCCACGTGGTTCTCATTAGGCTCATTTAGCAGCAAAATAGCAACCAGCAAACAGCACCGGGCACAGTTAATTAGCAGAGCCCTTCAGTGGGCAGCCGACTTCAGCAGGAAAGGCTGAGGTGCACCACCTCTCCCTCAGGACAGCTGCCTATTTCGTCCTTGGGTAAGAGCTCTCTGGGGAGGCCACAAGGTGAGGGGCTGGGGCAGAGAACTAACAGGAGCCAAGGACCCCAGGGTGGAGGGGTAGCAACAGCATGCTGGAGCTGTTGGGGCAGGAGGGCACACACGTGGGTTCTGACAATCTGCAGACTCATCCGACCTCGAGTTTCCAGTGTTGAAACTCCAGCTTGGCAGAAACAAATGCTGGAAAATCGTGAGCAAGTTAGGAAACAACCTCCAGAGCAGGAGCAGGGCCCATGCCCAGACTTCTCAGGCAGCTGGGGAGAAGGCCACCCCTCTGAAGCCACGCTGCTCCACCTTCAACACAAAGCTCAGCCATCATCTCTGCTCAACTCGCTAGAACTTGCTCTGTGCCCTGTCTCCAGCCCCTTCTGGGCTCCAGAGCCAGCCTTCCCCACACCCTCCACCCTCAGGCTCAGGTCCTGCGGCGCAAGGCTGGTCCCTGGACCAGCAGCATCAGCACCCCCGCTTGCCCGTCAGACAGAATCTCCAGAATCTCCAACCCACCACCGGTTGGGTTGGCTGAATCAGAATCTGCCCTTTCATGCCAGCCCAGGGGACTCGTGGAAACATTCAAATTTGAGTGGGACCCCCTCCCCCCAAAGCAGATCTTCCTATAATTGACCTAAATTCTACTCAGGGGTCTTCAGCCCTGGCTAGAATCCTCTAGAGTTCTTTTTAAAAAAATGCCAGTGCCCGAGTCTCAACCCCAGGCTCCACACAGCACAGAACCACAGGCATTCACACTCTGGCTTCTCTGTCCCAGAGCCTACATCCTCCCCCAAAGAGCCGTGTCTCTTGGGGAGACACGTGAGTAGTGACCTTGAGCCAGTCACTGCCTCTTTGAGGCTCACTGCCCTCACCTTTACAAAGGTGAAGGTCAAGTGTCCCTCCCCCAGCTCAACCCCAGTCACAGAGGGCAAGTCCCCTGGGAGGCAGCACTAATAATTCGGGTTCCCTGCAAGGAACAGAACTTTCAGGCAGAAGATATTTGCTGTTTGTTTTTGAGTTTTGGTGCCCTTATCTGAAAGACAGACACTCAGAGAGACCCAAATTCTGCCTGGACCACATTGTCAGCCTGGGAGAGGGTCCCTTCCAAGAGCTGGGTGAGCCGGCACCTCCATCCCTGCAGAAATGGAAGCACTCCACTTCATCTTGTCCTATTGCATTCCCATGTGAGGAGGTCAGAGGTGAGGGCTTCCGCCATGACTGGGGACATTGGTTTTGGCAGACATTTGAACTATTAGCCATGTCCATTCTGGAGGGAGGCCACAACTACAGGGCCAGAGGCCAGGGCCAGGGCAGAGGTGCAGTCCTTGAGCGCACAGCGTGTGGGTGGCCCTGAAATGTGAGGCTTGGAGGCTCAGGCAGGCCTGTTCTGCAGCCTGGCACTCTGAGACCCAGTGGGCAAGGTGCATGGGCCCCTGACAAGGTGCAAGGGACAGTAGGACAGGGATGCAAGAAGCTTTAAAAACGTGAATGGGAGGCGGGCATGATGGCCTGTAATCATGAACCTATGGAAGCATGACTGGGACTGGGGATCATAGTTCAAGACCTGCCCGGGGCAACATAGCGAGACCTAGTCCCCCCCAAAAAAGCTGGGCATGGTGGCGTGCACCTGTAACCCCAGCTACCTGGGAAGCTGAGGCTGGGGATTGCTTGAGTCTGTGGTACCCCGGGCAACGAGAGCCTGCAGTTCCACGGGCAAAAACAGCGAGACCTAATCTCAAAAAAAAAAAAAAAAAAA
>PVHY01009539.1:0-55928 GCA_004024945.1 Uropsilus gracilis
AACCTCAATCCCTGGTCCTGGCCGCAACTTCCTACGCTGCTGCTTACAGGCATGCGCCACCATGCCCAGTTGCCTCTGTTAATATTGATTCTATTTGTATGGATTCTGTGAGAACAGAATTTTGTTAATGTAATCTCTTCATGTACAAAGAGTAGTACATTTCTGAACAGGAAAAGATGTATATCTTGAATCACATCTGAGCAATTGGATAGTTTTCTGAGCAATTGGATAGTTTCTGTATACAGTTATATAATTGCAAGTCTCTGAATCCTCAGCTGGTTCTCAGTGAAATCAAGTGTATCTTTGGCAGCCACTCTACAGAGGCAGTAGGATGTACATGGAACTTTCCAGAAAGTCAAAGCTGTTGCAGCTTTGGTTTTCTGATTTGGAAAAACTGTAACAATATGATAAAAAAAAAAAAAAAGAAATTTTATTTGGTGAAAAACCAAATATAAGAATTTGTTATTCTGCTACTTTGTTGTTACTCTGCTACATATATATAACTGAAAATTATTTTAAAAATTGAATCTTGCGCTTTAGTTATATAAAGCTTTCAGCTTTTATAAAGCTGAAAACTTTAGCAGCACAAAGAGTTGCTTTCTCTTTCTAATTTCTATGTTTTTATTTTTTTTAAGTACTTTCAGGTGCTTCATTTGAGTTCACATTTCTTCATTTGAGTTCAAATTTCTGTTGAATAATGTTAATAATTTGGGGAAAAAATGGTTTTGAGGTAACACATTCTTTTTGTTTTCCTTCCCTCATAAGCTCTTTGAACTACTAGGACCTGATGGATTTGAACTTATTGCGAAGCTTCTCCAGAACAGAATTACGATTGTGGATAAATTTCTTAATTCTTCAAATGATAATAAATTCCAGGCTCTTCAAGGTAAGAAAGTTTTCAGTGGTAATTCTAGTTTATAGGAGAGATTCGTTGATTAGTTAGTATGTTTAATATACTTTGAATGACCTTTGGTCTATTACATTATTTCTGAATTCACTAGATTCATGGTCTCTGGAATCTGGATTCATAGAGATTCTAGATATGACAGATTATGAAACAGTTATAAATGAACCTAAAACAAGGTATTGTAACAAATACTCTCTTTATGTTTAAGTATTGCATTTCATTTTATTTTACTGTAGAAGATTTGAGTGGAAAAATTCATCTAAAAAAATAATGCTTTATTTTTCCTGACTTTGTTTCTTTGCTTCTTTATAATCCCCATCTGAGTGAAATTATATGGTATTTGTCTTTCACCTCACTTATTTCTGTAAGCATAATAGCCTCAAGTTTCATCCATATATTTACAAATGATAAGGTTGCATTGTCTTAATAACTAACTAGTGTATATATACCACATTTTTATCTAGTCATTTATATATATAGCTTATCAAATTAATATTTTCATATTTTTGATAACAAGAAGTGGAATTGCTAAATCATATGGTGGTTCTATCTTTAATTTTTTTGAGAACTTACATATTGTTTTCCCACTAATGGTATGCATATCCTCCCATCACTTCTTTTTCTACTCTTTTTGCCATAATCACCATTCTAACAGATGTGAGACAATATCTCGATGTGATTTAGATTTCCATAATCGTAAACTCTGAAAAACATCTTTTCGTATTTTTGTTAGCCACTTGTATGTCTGATGAGATGTCTGTTTAAATGCTCTGTCCAATAGACCAAAGTTTTTGTTGTTGTTGCCAAGTGGTACATGTTGTTTTCATGTTACCTCTTACTATTGCTCGGTTTGCAGCTACCTTCTCCCATTGAGTAGGTTTACTTTTCATTTTAACGATGCTTTCTTTCACTTGTGCAGAAACTTCTTAGTTTGAGGTCATCCATTTGTTTATTTTTGTTTGTTTCTTTGTCACTGGAGTAGAATCCATAAAGTAATCATCATGGTCAACGTTGAAAAGCTTGTCATTAACGTTTTCTTTTATGTATTTTATAGTTTCAGAAGATACGTATAGTCTAGTCTATAATCCATTTTTCTTTCATTTTGTATATGCTATTGACTGTGCCAGTTTTTTAAAAAAAATAATAATAATAGAGAATTTTACTACGTTAAGTCTTGTTGGGGGAGGATGGTTTTAATGAAGACCAAGTCATGACTGAAATTTATAAAATGCTCTTTCTTATATTTATTTTATAGACAATTGCAAAAAAATTTTAGGAGAGAATGCTAAGCCTAATTATGGTTGCCAAGTCACTATTCAGTCTGAACAAGAGAAGCAGTTGATGAAACAGTATCGCCGTGAGGAAAAGAGAATTGCCAGGCGAGAAAAAAAGACTGGGGAAGAAGGTGAAGTTTCCGAAGGACTGACTTCCTTTGACCCGAAGGAACTGCGGATACAGAGGTAATAAAAGTCGGACGTGGCAATGATGTATTTATATAAATAAATAAAATCATTAAAAAAAAATCAGAGGCGGAAAAATGCTTGTGTTCTGATTGTTCCTTGTGTGTTTCATCTTTCTGGTTTAGTTTTAGCAACTTAGATGAATTTTACTTCCAGTTGTTTTCTTTTAAGAATACCATGGTGTATTAAAGCCTACTTTTCTGGGCTGAGAAAGCAGTGATCTGCTTGAGTGGAATATTCTTGGTTGCTTTCACGTATGTGAGGGCTGTAGATGACAGAGGTGAACTATTTTTAGGGGCTGTGCACACACCACTAAGTTGAGATTTATGAAGTCTTTAGAAATTTATTCTGAGATTTGTTTTCTCCCCTTGTTTATTGAGCACTTTCCTTCATGTTGCTATTTAGAATTAGAAAGGAGGGAAATGAAATGAAGGCACTGCTATACTTGGTTTTCAATTTTAAAATCCATTTTATAAAGGGAACCTATGCCTTGTTTAAAATGTTTGACTATGGCAAACCAAATAACAAATGGAGAACAATAGTTCAAACTATTATATGTTCTTATCTAAAAATGGATTGAATACTCTTGGTTGATCAAAAAACTTGGAAGGTTTTTAATGTCTTCCTTTTTGTAGTTTATAATTTCTTTCTTATAGTAAAAGACTCCCTGAAATAATTTTAATGACCTTGTTTTAGCATCTGCTATTTTTACAAGATAAATATACGTAGCCCATTATTTTTCTTTTTACAGAGAGCAGGCACTTCTGAATGCTAGAAGCGCTCCCATTCTGAGCAGGCAGAGAGACATGAATACTGAAAAAATACGTTACCCTCATGTTTATGATTCCCAGGCTGAAGCCATGAAAACATCAGCATTCATTGCTGGTGCAAAGGTATTTCATTTATTGAATAGTATGTCTCATTGAAGGGATGATACGTAGGTTTTCCTTGTATCCTTTGTGACTAGTAATTATAGTAATTGTTGCTATTGTAGTATTGGGAGAAAAGAGAAAATTTAGTGTATGTATATGTGAGGTTCTAGATGTGTCATCAGTATTCAAAATATATTTGTTCTTCTCACTTTTAGTATTTATACAACTTGAATTTTTGAGTTTTAGCAGTTGCATCTTATCTTGACTAGACTTTATGCTATGTGGCATTTTTTTCCCTCTAGCTACATGTGTACGTTTGGTTTCAGAAATACCATCTAGTTATTTTAAACTTTTGCATTCATCAAACTAATAAGGTCCATGTGTTATATGAGATTCCTGGTCCATGAAGTTTTATGTGTTAGGGAATTTTTGGTTGGCTGTTTTTGTTTTATTCAAACTTTTTTCCTTAAAATTAACTGAATTTAGTTTCAAATGCTATGTCTTAAAACCAGTAGTGTTCTTTATCTCTTTAAATAAGCTCTACCATAGAACAATTGTTTTCTTTTTTAACTGTTCTTGGATTGTAATTTTTGATGTTCATAGATGATTTTACCAGAAGGAATTGAAAGAGACAATAACAAGTTATATGAGGAAATAAAGATTCCCCACAGTGAACCGATGCCAATTGGCTTTGAAGAAAAACCGGTATATATCCAAGACTTAGATGAGGTAAGATGATTGTGGATTATAGATATTGTAAAACTTTTTCCCCACCACCAATCCAGTGTGATCAGTTTCTCCACATAGGCACCAACACTTCATGTTTCACTATTTTGCATTTTCATTTTAGCCATTTTAATCTATATTCCCCCATATTACTATTTAGTACCAAGCCAGTCCGATAGTATTGAGATTTCTCTTTGTGGTTTTAATTTTCACTCCAATAAGTAGCAATAATTGTAGAATAATATAATCCAATGCAATATAAGTCCAAAGTAAACTCTTTGATATCATTTCTTCACATAGTGAGTTAGCATGAGTGATAATGTAGACCTCAGGAGAAAAGATAGGCGTTAACATTGGTTTAGCAGTTGCTTCTATTGATTTGCATACTCTTTATACTAACTCAATTCTTTATGTATCAGGGAAAATACACTTGAAGATAATTATATCTTTCTCTTTTCACTGAAGTCATGATTGTATGTCATTCCTAGCAATCCTACAGAACTCTCCATAAAATGCTTTTTATGCCTTTTTCATCAGATAAATTAGGTCTTCTTAAATTCCTTCCCTAATGTGACTACAAAAACAAACAGAATTTAAAAATTTTTGAAATGTATGAACACGCTGTTAAAGCTACTAAATGGGTTCTATGCATTTTCTTGGAAAGATGCATTCAGTGTTGTAAACCAGCACTACCTCAAATACATCCATCCATCACAGATGTATTCGCACCTACCTACCCCCCCGGTGTGAGGAATCTGTTACCAAAGTACTGGCCTCCTCAGCTCTTCTGTAGCCAGACTCCTTTCAAGTAGTGTGATTATATTCTCCTGCTCTCAGGGATGAGGTGGGGGTGGGGGGGCGGTTCAGTGAATTTGGAACCCTTCATATGAACTTCAGATTTCATGTGGGAAAACTAACTGTACATTTAAATTTAAGGAAATAATTTATAAATCCAGTTTAATGCTTGTTTCCATTGTAAATAAACAACTCTTACATCATCTTTTTTAATGAAGTTAATGACATTAAAGTATGTATTTAAAATAATAGAAAATTCAAACGGCATCATTACAGTAGGTATTTCCAAATTTCTGTTCTTCAGGAAATCAATACTGGTTATTTCTCTAGCCACTGGGACACACTTTATATAGCATGTTTCTCCTATGTAATATTGATTTATATTAAGTAAATTCTTAACTTGAAATTATAATAAATTATTGAGATATTATTAGGCTAAGTAAAAATAATCTCTTGTTTTTTGGAACTGTACATTTGAAGAGTCTACTAATGGTCAAGTTTCCATGTTTAAGCAGTATTCCTAAACTAACATTCTTGTTTTATTTAATTATTTTTGGGAAGTTTAAATTCATAAACTGTAAAAGACACATTAAATCGAGAAATTAACCTTACATTTGTAGCATTTTGTGAACTTGGTCATGTAAGTGCCCAAATACTTTACCCTCTTTAAAGATTCCATGCAAGCTAGTGGAAGTAATTTAAAGGTTCAAACCATTTATTACCATAAATATCAGCCAAGAAACTGAAAATGACATTTTCGTTGTAGGATTCAACAGAATTTGAGACACTCTTCTATTTTATTGCTGTGATTAAAAGTGCAGCTGCTTATAAGGCAGATCCCACAGTTTTGGCCAAAAACGCTAATTAAATATGGCACTTTACATTTTTAAACTCTAACACTTAGAATGACTTCCCAGAAGGATACTTCTAATATATACACTTCAGTGTAGTTCATCTCTCTTATGAAAGTAATATATTCACCTCCTAGAAAATGCCAGATTCCGAACCTCCAGTTTTGCTTCGGCTTTAAACCGCTGAAGGTTATACACTTAGTTGTAACACTGGTTTGGTGGAACTTTAACACCCAGACGGAGGCACCCCAGACCTGTACCTGGGGTTCAGCCGCGGATGCTCTTGGGTGCTGTGAATGCCACAGGTGAAGGTGTTGCAGAGGAACGCGCTGAATTTCTGTGAATGTGCTGTGGAAACCCGGTTGCCAAAATGTTTATCAGGGAAACATCTTGTGATTTTGCAGCCAGAGTTTTGTCTCTTAATGTTCCCTCTCAAGACCTTTTTCTGCAGTTTTCCTCACCATTTAGTATCTCAGACCTGGAAGCCTGGTTCCTCAAAGGAGACCTTCCCTCTCAGAAGAGGTTATTTCGTGCTCCTCTCTGACTCCCGTTACACCTGAAGTCCCCGTTTAGGTGCTGTTGCTGTTGCTTCCTGTCCTGGTATTTTCCTTTGGAAGGTCATTAATAGCTTAGTTCCCAGTTTGTCTTCAGAGAGTGGTGTGTATCAAAAAGTTCCGTCTGTTGGTTTACTTTGTCTTTTGTTGTGCTTCTTGATAGACTTTTCAGTATGAAAGAATTTTCAGAGACTGCTGCTATGGGCCTAGTGGGTATGTTCAGTTGCTATTTTGAAATAGTGTAAATGCACTCAGGTAATAGGAAAGAGTGATGAACTGGGCACTGTAATTTCTTACAGCTTTTTTCAATTTAATGAAACTTGGCTTTCATTTTAGAAACCAACTCATTTGATTTTCACAAAATCTTGTAATCTCCCTTCAAAGATTTAATAGTAGATTACTCTCTCGTGAAGTTTTTTGTTGCTAAGACTTAATTTCCTCCATCCAGGTTGTCTGTTCAAAATGAACTGTTAATCATGAAACATTAAAAACATGGCTCTTCAGTGAAGAGAAGGTGTCACTGATCACACTGTCATTCTCGTCTCTTCATTAACAGAATTCACTAATCTTTACTGCATTTTCAACTTTCGTGCAGATTGGAAACTTGATGTTCGTTAAAGATACAAAACTCTCTGGCATAATAAAAAGCAGTGTGTCAGTTTTTTGGAATTAACATGAAAACATTAACTATATCTATAAAAATGTTATTTTGTAAATAAGAGATGGTTTCACCTATATGTAGAGTATGGAACAACCAAAAAAGAGACAGAGACAAACCTTAACAGGCAACTGTCTGCGGGAGCCATCTCCAAGGGCAGGGGGTGAGGAAAGGGTGGGCAAGAAATGGCAGCTGGATAGGGAGGAGCACAGGGACTACGCTGGTGGATGTGATGCTGTGGTTGTGGGACAGTGATCGTCCCCACACCTGAAGGGAGAAATTGTGCCTCTTTTTCCCTAAACAGAAAAGGATGTGTGTGCGACTATGTATAAAATCTATTCACAAAATAAATAACATCTAAGTTCATAAAATAGAACACGGAGCTTGCTTTATTATTCGAACTGAATTAAAACTTTTGATATAATTTAGAATTTTGTAGTATTCATGTATAATAGAACAGAAGTAGATACAGGGAACACAGAAGATACGTGGAAATAACGTCAGAAGTTTTCGAGCCGTCTTTTTAGCAGTTTGGCCTTCATAGTCTGGTCATGGCCTGCTTTTCTGTTTTCATCATTTCTGCTGCCCCTTCCTCCCATATCTATCACAGCCACTTGCTTTTAACAACTCTGCGTGTTTTTCTAGTATCCGCTCCTTCTACTTGAAATGACGTTTTCCTTAGTGACTCACTCCCTGGATTTCTCAGCACATAGTTCAGATCTTTACTATAGGAAACTAAAACTGACATTACGTAATATAATTCATATCCCTTTTCATTCCTGTAGGCATCAAAGCCAGCAGTTGTAAGGGTCATTTTGGATATTGAAAGATTTGTTAAGAAAATGAATATATGTATATACTCGTCCTTAATATAATAATGTTTAGTAAATAATGGCTAGTAAATAATTGTTGAATTTAATGGCATACTGCAAATGTATATATGTATTAGACTTGTCAGTATATTCTTCTCATGCCGTACAAAGTTTCTTATTATATATTGAATGTTAAATATAGATTTTTTTTTTTTTACTGAACTCATACATATTTTGGTTGGTACGGTTTTTGGCGTCTCTGGAGGATATTGTATAAGCAATTTATTTCTTTTTCAGACTTTTAAGACTCCCCTTCATTTACTCAATTGATTTATCAATCAGTAAAAATTTATTTAGGACTCTCTTATTAACAACTGGTTAGGTTCTAGAGTGATACAAAATAATAAAAATGAATCTTAATTTCAATCTAGTAGGCCAGATATACCTATAAAACAATTTCAATACTTATGGATTAAAGATCATAATCATAATGTATTAAGAGAGTTTTATGTAGTGGAAATCATAACATAGTGTATAGAGATGTCAGATTATGATGTGCACTAGAAAACTATATAATGTTACTACATTAAATACTTTTTTTACAAAGAGGCTTGAATGAATATCTAGGTGCTTTCCTTAAATCTTTTGCGATATGGCAAAGTATAAATAAATATAATTGCTTAAGGAATCAGAGAGAACCAAAGGTTACATTTAAACTTGAACTTGAACTTGGAGTGATTTTTCTCAGGGTTGGGAAAGGTATTATAGAGCTTGCCAAGGTACAAAAGATGCCCAGAAATGAATAATATGTAAATATTGGTGGTGGAAGATAATAATTAGGGTTCACTTCTGTTTCTTATACTTTGTGCCTTGGAGGATCTCCGCGTACCCAGTATAGTTAAAAAGTGACAGTGGGAGATCTCTGCACACCTTCAAGCTGGGATGTAGCATGATCAAATTTGAAATCTGATCATGCGTTTATAAAGACTGGAAATGGAAGCTTTCATTCGCAGCACTGTTAGTCTGCCTCATTAAAATGAAAAAGATATATGACAGTGATGACAGCAGTGCTATTTATTTCAGGATATTTAGCAAGTATTTATTCAGTCTATGGTTTATTCTGTGTGGTTTGTAGACATTAGCAATTAAAGACTAACTCTGAAGCTTTACTTTGCGTTTAAAATCCCAGCTTTGCTGTTTATAACTGTGGATTCAGTCAAATCTGATTTAGTTATTGCAAACAATTAGGATATTTTATATGAAGAATTTGCCCAGTGATCAACCCATAGTAAGCACTCTACAATTATTCACAATTTTTTGATCATTTCCTTGCATGATATTAATGAGAAAGTAGAATGCAGTTTAGTATCTTCAACATTATATTGTAAATAGTGACAAAGTCAGTATTTCAAACTGGACCTGTGACCCCAGTCCATGTTCTGAAAATGTGCTGTTCTCCTTATCTCGGGCTTAGTCATCAAGAGAAATTGATAAAGTATCACCGGTAGTCTCAGATGTTTAATTGTTCTGCCTAAGATTTTTCTCAGCCTAAAGATACTACTCTGATCTCTTCAAAGTGTGTATTTTGTCCAAACAAAGCCATAGTGGACATAATAGAGAAGTTTGTACTGTTTGTCTTAGGAAACCGCTTTATCAAGGTTTATTGGCATAAAATCAACTAAATATTTCAGTTCAAAACTAGGTGTTTAACACATGTGAATACATGTAAGTCAGTCATTTCAATCAAGACAATTTACCTGTCACATTCAACAGGTGCCTTGTGCTATCCCATATTTTGTCACTATAGATTACTCTGCATTTTCAACTTTTTTTTTTTTTTTTAAGAGACTAGGTCTCGCCGTGTTGCCCAGGGTTGTCTCGAACCCGCAAACTCAAGTGGTCCCTAGCCTCAGCCTTCCAGGTAGCTGGGATTACAGGCAAACACCACCACGCCTGGCTGTTTTCTACCTTTTTATATAAATGTGTTCTTATATTTAAAAATGTAGATTTTATGTATATCATTCTTTTTTTCATTTAATGCTATTTGAGATTATTGAAAGATTAGTCAAGTAAAGCTGCTGTGAACATTTGTATACAAGTTTTTGTGTGTACATATTCTTTTTCTCTTGAATAAAACGTAGAGGTGCTTTAACTGGATTGTTAGGCATATGTTCAATTTTTTTAAATATCTTTATTTATGGAGTGTTTGTATTAGTTTACATATGCACCAGTGATATTGAGTTTTAGATCTTCCATGTCTTCACCAGTACTTAGAATGGTCATTTCTTTTTAACTTTATCCATCTTTGTAGTTGTGTTATCTCAGTCATTTTAATTTTCACTTTACTGATGGCTAAGTACATTGTATTTTTTTTGCTGTCCATATGTTTTCTTTGGAGAAGTAATTTTCAAATCTTTTACATTGCTTTTCTTACTGTTGCCTTTGGAAAATCCTTTTTATATGCTGAATATGAATTCAAGTATATGCTTCACAGAGATTTTCTCCCATGCTTTGATTTTTCCTTTCATTTTCTTAACAGTATTTTGATAATTATAGACTTTCTAATTTGCTTAAGTACAATTTATCAATTTATTCATTTATAGATTACACTGTACATAAGTAATCTTGACCTTATTCAAGATCACAAAAATTTTCTTTTGTTTTCTGCTTTAAGTTTTATATTTACATCAATAAATTGATTTTGAGCTAATTTTTGCTGTTAGTAGGAGGTATGGATCCAAGTTCATATTTTTGCAGAGGAAAACCTATTCATTCTAGCATCATTTATTGAAAGTTCTTTCCTTTGTCATCTGCAGAGAACTTATCAAAATCAATGAGCATTTATTTCTTGGTTTTTTTCTTCTTTCCTTTGTTATTTTTATGCTAGTACCATCCTGCTTTTAATTCTCTTTTTAAAAATCCATGACATCAGGTAGTTTTAACTCTTTTCCATTATTCTTCAAAGTAGTTGTTTCTCTTTTAGGCCCTGAGAGCTTCTGTTTGTATTTGAGAGTCAGTTTATCAATTTCCACAAAAGGCCTTTGGAGATTTTTGATTGAATTTGCTTTGAAGTTATATAGTTCAATTTGGAAAGAATTGACATCTTAAGACTATGGGGTTTTCTTTCATTTCTCTTAGCAACATTATATAATTCTCAGTATTTCCCATCTCCTTTCAGATGTATCCCTGAGTAGTTTATAATTTTAATGCTATTATAAGTATTTTTTAAATTCCTTTTTTTCTTGATGATACATAGAAACAAAGTATTTTTATGTTGCATTTTATCCTCCAGCTTCCATAATCCACTTTATAGTTGGAGCCATTTCCTAGTCTTTTTTTTTTTTTAATAGAAAATTCATGTCATCTCTAAAGAATTGGTTTTCTTTTATTTCTACATGAATTCCTTTGTTTACAGATTCAAAGGTTTTTGGGTTGCACTGACCAGCATCTCCAGTACAGTGCTAAGTGCTCAGTGAGTGCGATGTTCCTGTTCTGTTCCTAATTTTAGGGGAAAGATTCAGTCTTTCACAATCAAGTATGGTGTGAATATTAAAGTTTTTGTATCCATCTGTTATCAGGGAGAGGAATTTCCTTCTCTTTCTAATTTGTGGAGAGTTTTAAATTAGTAATTGGTGAATAGCTTTTCAAATTATTTTTCTGCACTTATTGATAATATGGCTTTCCTACTTTAGTTTATTGTTAGGGTTTATTATACTGATTTTGAATGTTTAGAGAATTCTGTTTCTGTGTACTGCTGTGTTGTAGAATTTGATGCACTAAATTTTGATTTATAATTTTTTCTGGTTATGAGTAATATTGATCTGTAATTTTCTAAAGTACGGTTTTGGTATCAGGAAAATGCTTGTTTCGTAATGAAATAGTGTTTTTTTCCTCCTCAAGTTTTTAGAATGTCCTGGATTTAATGTAGAATTGTTTTTCTCCATAAGTGTTCAGTGGAATTTACCAGTGAATCTGTCTGGTTCTGGAGTTTTCTTTGTGGTAATGGTTTTAATCTTGGCCCTAACTATCTAATAGACTCAAGGTTATTTAAGTTGATTTTTCTTCTTGGGTGAGCTTTGATAATTTGTATCTTTTAAGAAAGTTGTCCATTTTATCTAAGTGGCCAAGCTTATTGACATAATATTCTTTATAGTATTGTTATAAAGTATCCCTTGTTAATACATTTAAGATCAGTAGCTTCTTTAGCAAAACCACTGTTTTCATTCTCCACAGTGGCAATTTGTGTCTTCTCTGCTTTTTTCCTGATCAGTTTGGCTAGTGGTTAGTTTTCTCGATCTTCTCAAAAGCTAAGCTTTCAGCGTTCCATTTCATTGACCTGTATTGTTTTGTTTATTCTGTTTACCTTTGTTTTAATTGACCGTATTTTAGTGCTTTTTATTTTGGATGTTGAAGTTACTTATTTGGAATCTTTCTTCTTTCCTTATAAAGGTAGTTAGTAGTATATATTCAACCCTGAGTATAACTTTAGGAGATATATTGAACATTTGTATTCCTTCACTTAAGAAAACTTTAGTTTCCCTTTTTGATTTCTTTCATCCAAATTTTGTTTAGGAGGCATGTTGATTAATTCCAAATATGTAGATATATTCTGTTGAAGATTTCTAACTTAATTCCCTTGTGATGTATTTACTGGTCCAGAATATAGTGTATCTTAAATATTTTGTGAACTATTGAAGAAAATGTTTATTTTATTTTTTAAATAAGATGTCAGTCATATCAAATGTGATGATAATACTGTTCAAGTCTACCGTAGCTTTGCTCTATTTCATATCAACTTATTCTAGGTGCTATTGGAGAGTTTTATTGAAACGTTTGACTATAATTATAAATTTTTCTGTTTCTGTTTGTAAGTTTATCAGTTTTTGTTTATGTATTTGAAAAAGTTACTAGGTAAAAGCATTTTGGTATAAGTTGACCTTTTTGTCATTATGAAATTGCTTCTTTATCCTCAATAATATTCTTGACTTGAGAATCTATTTCTTTATAATATTAGTAAAGCCATTGCAGTTTCCTGCCATTATACCCAGCCAGTGATTTATTTATTCTTAGGCATTGGAATTTTATTTCTAAAATTTTTTTCATGTAGGAACAGTTTAGGAAAAATTATTTAACCATTCTGTACTAATTTTCTTCTGTATTGCAACGACAGCTATGGTACCACACTGTAGAATAGTTTTGAAGATTAAATAAGGAACTATATCAAAGTACTTGCAATTGTATATTTTGTTGTGTAAGGCTGAATAATGTAATCTCTGTTGTTTCTACTATTATGGCTGCTTTTTCAAAAAGTGGGTTTTTAAAAATCTGTAACATGATGAAATATAGTATCTTACTGATTTATATCCAAGAAATTTTCTTCTTTGCACTTTAATCCATCTGAATAAACTAGAGTATCATTGCATTAGCTCAGAAGATACCTGTGTTTAATTTTATTTCTTATATTACTGACTTGTCATTGTTCAGTAGGCCTGCGTGCAGAGGTACAAGTGTAATTTCATCATATTTTTCAAATCCAGTGAATAGTTCTAAAGCAATTCGTATAATAATTGTAAGTTGTTCTTAACTGTGCATATATTATTTCAAAGTTAGGATATTTTAAGAGTCTAAACAAGTTATTTTTTTAATCAAAAGAGGTAAATACTTGCATTTAGTGCTTTTTGTGGGTCTTATGAATTACTCTCATAGTGAGTCACATCTCTTTTTAGGTTGGGCAGCTGGCTTTTAAAGGAATGAAGAGACTCAACAGGATCCAGTCAATTGTGTTTGAAACTGCCTATAACACCAATGAGAATATGCTTATCTGTGCTCCTACTGGAGCTGGAAAGACCAACATTGCAATGCTTACAATTTTGCATGAAATCCGCCAACATTTTCAACAAGGCGTCATCAAAAAGAATGAATTTAAGGTAGGAAATTAACAGAGTAGATAACAGCTTTTTAATTGTAAATTTTGCTGTTGTGCCTGTTGTATAAACTTTAGAAGTTTATGAAGACTGTGCATGAAATCATGTAAGAAATGCTGCTTGATTTACTTCATTGCTAATAAGGCAAGCCCTATTTTGTGTTATGAGAAACCCAGTACTCCTATAGAAAGCTATGAAAATGCAGTTAGCTTTGAACCTGAACCAATTTTCAAAGTGACGGGGCGCTATAAACAAATCCCATTGTTCTGTAACAGCTGTACACTTACCCAATGAAGATAAGTACTTTTCATATCTCACTATTAAGATTTTCACTTGAAGTGGCTGGAATCACATTTCACAGTAAATTGCAACTTGTATTGACTACTATGAAACAAATGACATTGTGGTTGTTGCCTTTCATCAAGCTAGTGTTTCTCTGGCGCAGATTGTGTATGTTGCTCCCATGAAAGCTTTGGCAGCTGAGATGACAAATTATTTCAGCAAACGTCTAGAGCCACTGGGCATCGCAGTGAAAGAACTGACTGGGGATATGCAGTTGTCAAAAAGCGAAATTCTGCGAACTCAGGTATGTTTTATTCTTTGGTTTCTTTTTGTTTGCTAACATCTTAAACACATTCAATATATGTCAGACATTTACAATAGCATCATGAAACATGTTAAATAGAACTGTGTTAAGTAACTCTTAAACATAATACAAATGCAGTGTAATTTATAAACACAGTCTGTCTCTACAAAAGGTATTTGCTGGTGCCTTGTTTTAACTTTCGTGGTTCTACCTATTTCCCGTGTATGGTTAGATTTCTGGTGTACACCTCTGAGTGCACTTGGATTTCTTCACAACACATCCTTTCTTCTATTTCTTTCTCTTACGGCTACTAGCCCTTACATTTTGTAACCAATCTAATCCAAAATAATTTCATCTCCAAGATCTTTTCCTTAATTATACATGCTAACGGCCTTTTGTCAAATAAAATATCATTCATGTATGTGGATTGAAATCCCTTTCAGGGCACCAGCACACTACAGTGGGTATGCCAGGTACTTGAACCACGTAACAGACGTGGAAAATCAGTTTCCACTTATAATTGGGGGTTGCTGTGCCTAGCTGCGCTATAACCTACGTTTATGTCAATAATATCAGCACCTGGCTCCTAGAAGGTGTTTGAATTAGTTTGATACCTAAGACAACTACTTATTAGTTTTCCTGCCAGTTAATTACAATTTCTCCTTTACTGCACAACTTGACTTCTGAAGCCCCATATCTTGGCGTATCAGTTGTTTGGGACTAAAAATGAGGAAATACTCTGGCCTGTCAGCCTTGAATTCTCGTCAATTCACTTTCTCTTACACAGTTTACTGTCCTTACTCGGCTGTGAATATCTTGAACACTGTATCTACTATGTATTCATGCTATTAGACTTTAAGGGTTTATTAACGAAGACCAGATATCTATTTCAAAACCAATTAGAAATACCAAAAGATGTCTTCCAGTACGCACTCCCAACAGTAAGGGCAACAAAAGCAAAAAAAAAGGGGGGGGGGGTGAGGGGACACGTCAAATTCAAAAGCTGTCCATAACAGTAGGAACTGAAGGGTAGAAGATACTTGCATGCCATCCATCCTGTGGGGTTAATATTCAAGAGCTATAAATAGTAATGCAGTTCAACAAAAGAAAGAGAAGAAGAGCTAATTAGACACCTCCCAAAAAAGACATATACTTGACAACAGGCACGTGAAAACATGCTCATCATCACTACCCATCAGGAATATGAAAGCCAAAATCACAGAAGATACCACTTCACTCTGCGAAAATGGCCAACCATCACATAGATCAGAAAAAAGAAGTGTTGGCAAGGAGGTAGAGAAAACACAACTCTGTACAATGTTGGTGGGCTGTAGATTGGTCTGAGCCCTATGCAAAGTATAAATATTAAAAATAGACATACCATATGATCCAACACTCCCACTCAGGTGTCTACCCCAAGAATAGGAAAACCACTTACACTTATTTGATGGGCTCTATGCCCGCCTGTGTCCATTGTACTTCTGTTTACAATAGACGAGTTATAGTCAACCAAACTACTCAGTGACAGATGAGTGAATAAAGATATGATACATGTACACACTAACATACGCCTCAGCTATAAAAAAAGAAACTGAAATCTTGCTATTTACTACAACATGCATGGAGCTCAAAAGTACTAAGCCAGGTGAAGTAAGTCAGAAGGGAAAAGATCCTGGGTGAGTGCACCCATACGCAGTACAAAGAAACAAAACAAAGGCACAGACAAGACTAAACCAAAACAAACCCTGGAAATCTAACTATAGGGTTGACACTCCCAGAGAGACTGGGGCGGGGGGGGCAGGCATAGGGTAGGTGGTGGGGAAGGAGTGACCCACTGAACTGTGATGGAGGATTATCTGTCCTTCGGTGACAGGTGGGTGTTGCAATATACATCTGAAGAGGCATGAATGGTAAAATCATACAATGTTGTGATCCAGTATTACTTCAGTGAAAAATAGTACAACTTAAGAAATAAAGTTTCCTGTTGCTTTAGTGTTTAACAGCTGGTAATTTTCAGCTTGTTTGCTCCATCATCCTGAAAGGATCTGGATTCTCTTATTAGTAACATGTTCTTCAGCAGCCAGTTTTTCAAAGGGACTTGTGGTATTTGGGGGAATCATAAACCCTGGGAAAAGAAAAGGGATAAACTCTTCAATGGTTTAAAGAAAAAAGCTGTAGATAGTTTTCACATGCCTTCCCCCTCCCACATTCCGGAGTCAGGGCTCTATGACGTGTTAGTGTGCTAACCACACCAATGGATGCTGAAATGCATGCACTCACACGGAGGTGACTCAAAAAAATTTTTTTTGCCTCTGCTTTTCCTGTGTTCTTAGTATGAGCACTGTGTTTCTCCATACTTTCATGTAACGTGCCGTCCATGCAGCTTCAGGAAGCCCTGCCTCCCGCCTCCCGAAAGGAGGTTGCCCTTGCTCTTCAGTTTAGACATCTGCAGGCTGCCCTTGTGCACTTTCCCTCTGGATTTTGGCTGAAATGTTTGAAAAGATGAACTGTTTTTTGATACTTAGTAGCATTTTGCTTACTTGCTCATTTTAAAAGTATGGAAAAGATAAGTATTTTGGGTGTTGTAAAAGAGGATCACACCTAACCTCTTCTGGTTTACTTCTTTGGGGTTTCAAGGGTGATTACTTGTTTTTATAATAATGACTTTTTTTTAATTCTAGAGAGCATTTGAATTGAGCTATAACTTATATGCAATAAATCCACAAACTTTAGGTGGAGAGCTAGATGAGTAGAGACAGATGCATGTAGATTGTTGTAATCCCCAGAATTAAGATTTAAGCTGTTTCTGTTCCATCGGAAAGTACCTTGTCTTCATTCTGTCAGTCTTCATTCCCTCGTTAAGTCTATAAACATAGATCTTGACTTTGGCCTTAATAGTAGTTTGTATATTGTACTTCCTCTCTGTTTGCTTTTTATTCTGTGGTTACAAAGTCTTACTATCAGTAATGCTAATCTTTGTAGACCTGAAAGGAGTCCCTCTCACGTTATCCCTGTGTTTAGCCTCACAGATCGGTTCGTAGGCTGCTCTGTTATCACTGGCTTTTGAGTTTAGACTATAGAGAGAACAAAGCACTATGGGAACGCGGAGGTACTCAACTTTTATATTTGGCTTTTTAATTTTCTGCTTTTCCTACTTGTTCCACTTTCGTAGTTTTAATAGCTGTTTAATGATCCCCAATTGTACATATTTTTGGTAAATAAGTTTCCTAATAATTAACACAATTACATTAACTATAACCTTGCATTTTCCCTGTCATCTAAAAAAATATTTTCAGTCTTGGTGGTTTATGGCCTTTTTTTTTTTATATAATATGGGAAGATGAATTAATCTCATTTGCAAATTCTCTGTCAAGCTGTTCTGATCCTATTATTCCCTTGCTCATAAACTTTCATTGGTTCTTTATTGCTTATTGAATTAAATCCAACTACCTAGCTTGTTAAGCATCATGTGTAAATTAAATATAATATGAGATGTGATCTGTTTTGTTGTACACTGGGGACTGTCAGGTCTAGCAGCAGTTAAGATTTTATTGAGGTTTGAATGTAAAATTTCCTTTTCCAAGACAGAACTATGTAATTCTAAGATTTATTATTGTCTGGAGAAATATCTACTTGGTGTTCAATTGAAAAGCATCTTCATGCAACTTTGTACAAATTCAGTAATATCTATACCCTATTTTTTTCTGCATTCCTCTCTCATATCGTGGATTCAGTGTTCCTTTGAACCGTAGTGAAAAGACTGCCAGTAATTTTGAATATATTTCTGCTGACCTGACATTAGCTCTGTTTCAAAGCAGAGCATTTGCTTTGGGTTCTGAAATTGTTCTCATCCTTCCTTTATAGCTGTTTTTTTATCGTTATGCTCACTGAGTTTATTCGTACAACTTGGGAAGCTGAAATGGGTTATTTCAAGGTGTTTTTTTTGTTTCTGTTTTGGCTCGGGATGGAAGGAAATTCTGCTCAAACCTCTTAAATCCCAGGAACCCTGAACTTCTTTTGTTTTATTCTGTCAGGTAGAGAAGTCTAGTGTGCTTGTGCTCGTGTGACTCCAAGTGCTACACTTGATCTGCTCTATTCTCAGCAGCATTTTCTCTATATTCTATTGATTACTTCACCAAAACACATCATCTGCTTATGAGTGGAGGGAAGCAGAAAAACTGAGAGATGGGAAAATGGGTTAGAAATTGCATATACTTTAATTGCCATTTTATCTGCTTATCTCTGTATAATTAATTTACTGTTGCTACCTTTCTGCAGAAAATAAAAAAATCTATTCTCCTTTCCTAATGGATTTTTCCTCCTGCTGGATATAGACTCTTAGGTTGTCAGTACTTGTCTCTCAGCACTTAAAAAATATGCCAAATTTATTGTTTTATTTTGTTTGGTCCTCTAAGGCGTCTGGAAAAGTTCCACTACTATTCAAATGATTGCTACCCTGCATTTGCTATGCTGTTTCTCCCCTTCTCCTTTTAAGATTCTTTCTTGTATTTAGTTTTCAGAAGTTTGTGATGTGTCTAGCCTTAGATTTCGTCTTGATTTACCTTGTTGGGGTTTCTTTAGCTTCTTGATTCTGTAAGGCGTGTCTTCTGTCAAACTTGGGAAATGTTCCATTTTTATTTCTTCCACGCCTCACTCTTTTCTCTCTCCTTGGCCTCCACAAACAGGCTATTTCTTTATGATTGTCCACCAGAACCCTGTATCTGTTGTTTTTTAAAAATTCCGTCTTCTCTCTGTTGTTCAGATTTAATAATAACTTGATTCATCTTTATCCATTCGTTGTTTTATCTGTTGTCTACAGTTTGCTTATTGATTCCTTCCTTTGAGATTTTAATTAGTGTTGTATTTTTTCAATTCTAAATGTTCTGTTTTTCTATGGATCTTCTATTACTGGAACTTGCTTTGTGAAATGCTGATCTGGAACATTTTCACCAAATTAGTGGAACCTTATTCCAGTGAGGAAAGGTTAATTTTAACTTTTTTGGTAGTTTTAGGAAATCAATACCAGATAAAGGTTTCTTTTACTGTGCCATTAATTTGAAGCATTTGACTCTGACCAAAACTTAACATGTGGAAGTATATTTGTTTTAAAGCAAATTTTCTTTCCACACAATTCCTTAAAATATATTATGGAAAACAACACTTTCAAACTTTATAATGACATGTTTGTTTATACAGGAATTTGTGTCTATTGTTGGTGGCTCACAATGTATTTGTTTTCTTAAATTATTTTAATACACTAAATATAAATGAAGTGTGACTTTTCATCTCAGTTACTAAATAGCGGAATGTTTAGAATTTAATCATGATCTAAACTTTCCATGTCTTTTATTAATAATATTTAACCAGCCTTCTGTCTCATATCACTTTATTTTAATGGTGATTATTTCAACTAGTCAATAGCTATTTTTATTGTGAGAAATTATTGTCTATTTATTAACAAACTATCAGAGATCCTGATCAAATTTTGTCAGACTAAAAATATCAATTCATAGCTTGCTTTCTGTAATTTGCAATTTTAGCTAACAAGTACTTTAAATGTGACCTACTTTATTTTGTCCATGAGACTTGGATATATGTTAGTGTACAATGTTGTTGTAAACCTGAATGCAGGTCCTAGCCTGATTAATTTTAGGAATTGTAGAAAGTGACTGATCTAAGTAGTTTCTTCTGAATTTATAGTTTCCACATGCCTATAAAAATTATTTTTATATAATAGAACGGGAAATACCAAAAACCTTACTGTTGTAGAGTTTTATATTAGTACACCCATAAATAATTTTCATAGAGAACACTATACTTGGAATTGCTATTGATTTTAACCTTAGTTAAATTCATTACATAGAAATATTTACTACCTTTTGTTCTTGGATGTTCAAAGTCACTAGAATATTAGAGGGCATATCTGTATTATGATAACTGTTATATTAGAGCATAAATTTTAAATGTACCTTCTATAGTTATTTTTAGTTTTTATTTTGTAGTTTTTATTTTAACTGCATCTTTGTAGCAATTATTAAAATCAGAATGAATTAAAATTTTATTTTATTTTAAGAATCTACATACCCCACATTGTTTTTGATTCCAGGATAACATGTTTACAGTAGAAAAAAATACGTAAGATTAGAGCTTAGTGTTTAACCTCTGATACTTTTTTCCCTAGGCATTTATATATAACTAAAATGTATATATCTATATATATGTATATAAAACTAGAAAATAAATTGAGGCTAATTGTATATTATTTTGTTATATTTTTCCAGTAAATCTTAAATATATCGTTGAATGTTAGTTCAGTTTGCCTGACATCTTGTGGCTGCAGAATATTCCCTTTATTGAATGTGCTTAGGTCACGTTTATTTTCACATGACATTGCTTTTTTCTCACTTATGTCCTTGCTCACTCACTCACCTTACATAAATAGATTGAACCATGAGAAAAATGCAAACATTATCTCAGAAACTCAGTTGATACGATAGAGAACAAAGCTTTTTTTTTTTTTTTTAGTTTTCAGGTTGATTCTTCATGAATTCCAGTTGAGATATTAATTTACATTCGCTTTTATCAGTCACACTGCCACAGATACCTTCTTTAACAAAAGACTTCTATATCTTTCAGTCCAGGGATTCTCTGGTCTGTTCCCCTTAAAAGAGCCTTTTCATCCTTTCTGTTGCTACGTAACAGGTATTTAAATTGGGAATCTGAGCGGTGCTGTTCAGTAGAGGAGCCACGAGTCACATGTGACTTAATTTCAGTTAAAATTCAGCAGAATTAAAAGTTCTCTCTCTTACTTGCGTTGGCCTCATTTGGCCACCAGTGACTACCGAGGTACGTCCTGCAGATCCAGAGCTTACTGCAGTCACAGAAAGTTCCCCCACACAGAACAGCGTAGCGTTTCATGGAAGCGTTGGGACAAAATGAAGAGGAGACACTGATGCAGTAAAATGCACGTACGTGTTTGCTTTAGGGATGGGGTGTCTCGTTCGGGTTTACTTTAAAGCGCCCTGTCACAGCTGCGCAGGAGCCAATGACTACTGAGTCACACCCGTGTTAGAAAATCAGGTCTGCAGTCTGCGGGCTTTAAAATGATGGGAATGTTTACCAGCACCACACGTTCTTGGTTTCCAGCCACTTTTGATAGAGTTCTCACTTGCACAGTTGAACCCTCTTACAACGCTCCAGGGATCTTAACCTCCTCACAGTAAACCACACGCCATGGACAGTTTACGTTCTATTTAACAGACCGGTTGAAACACCCAGATTCTTAATGATGAGATGTAAATACCCTTGGATATTGGTGATGTTGAGAACTTAATGTGGTGTTTGTATTTGTTACAGGGTTGCTTCCTATTTCCTCCTCCTTTTCTTTTGTTTAGTTTTAGATTTCTTTTTAACAGTACATACTTTAAAACCACAGTAAACGACAACAGTAGTATTCTTTTGCATTTTGAAGGTGACTGAAGAGTTTACTCAAAATGTTTCAAATGGCTACAAAAACATAATTAGTGTGTTTTTGGTGACAGTAATGATTTTTCAATCCTTTATTAAATGAAACATTTTGCTTTTACTCTGTTTGCATTTCCAACTTTCTGTAATTTAGTAACTAATAACTAGAATTAATTTTACAACTTCCTTTTCTAAAGAGGGGTCTCTGAAAAAAATAGGCATAGCTCCTGACGTGAAAATAACAGTTTCTATAATAGTAATTAGTTTTTAAAGTGTTAACCTGTGTCTCTATGGAATAAGAATTATAAGATTACCAGTTCTAAAAGTCCCTGGTGAAATTCAAAAATTACTTGCCAGGGTAACACATTAAATTGCATTAAAGGCATGTCACTAAGAGATAATGGAAGTTCCATTTTGAAGGATGTCTTTTTGTTTTTACTAGTAAATAAGCAATATATTGCTTGGGCGCAAAAGTAAGAATTATATAATTCTTTTAGTTATTTTTGTTTTTGTGATGCTTAATGGCAATCCATATGAAATACATTAAAGTGCTTGGAGTAAAGAAGTTCTTCTATATATAAGCTACTGTTTTCAGTTGTTTTTTTCTTCTTAATATACTTGGATTGAAGGGACTAGGAAGAAAACAGTAATCTTTGATGCATAAAAATCTGACTAGTGAGTGCAAATTATGTATTACTTGAGACTTTTTCTAGAGTATAATTTAAGAGCACTCAAGAATCTAATTATCTTTGTCTTCATGGAAAAAAATAACAACTTTGCGTATTATATGAATGTTCTTTTGCAGAAAAATAGCTTGTTTCATAGTTTTAGAAGAGGAAAGAGATGAGTTGGGTCATACTCCACTAATGATTTGTGATTAATGGGTTTTTCTTTTGTTTATATCAATATTTAATTACTTTTTCTATAGTGGCTGTTTCATATTCTTATGGCTATTAACTAAGTGAAAATAAGTAATTAGATTTTTTATTTTTAAATCACTTCAAGAATCTGGCTTGCAAAGTCTTTATTGCTATCTTATTTAAATACAGGTCAGAAACCAATAGAAAGCCTATTATTTTCCTCATCCTAAAGTAAAAAGTTAGAATGTCTACTACTATAAAATTGTGATACAATAGATAGCATTTTTAAAAGCAGTCGTCCCTCCAGACAAGGAAGCTGAAAGTAAATAGGTATTTGTGATATGTCCATAAATGCCTCCAAATTACCTATTAAATTTCAGAAAAATCCTACCACCACTAAGTTGTAATATAGGAACTGTTGCAATATGGGAACTTGCTGAACATGGATATTGCTGTCATTTTGAAAAATGAGTTTTTTTTTTCTGAAATATGACGTATTAAGGAGTAGATTGAGGTATTTGACTATTATTAGGAATACTAATCAGATTATTAATCTGTGATAGATTATCAATAACCTACATAGAGCATTAATATAATCTGTGAACTTTTTTAATTGCTGGTTCCTTAAAAATGGGTGTTTTTCTTTCCAGTTAAATTTGAAAAGCACTTTAAAATTTTGAAAGGTTAATTATTGTCAGTAAATGATAGGTCTCACCTGGGGTTAGTCCTTTATTTCATGGGTGGATTTTTTTCTCAGCTATTATCCTATGGCTCTTGAGATGAATCTGTAAAAAGTAGTTTGGCATATAAGTAAAAATGTTGGCAGCTAATGATCTGGAAAAGATGACAAGACTAACCAGGTTTCATTCTCTTTCATTATATTATCATACCAGGTTTGATAATTTTTCAGAGGTTAACTTGTAAGTCTTTTGAGTATTTCTTAAAGTTCCATTTGCCATCATTTCATCCTGAACAAGGACAGTAAAGAGAAGTAAATGTCATGCAAGGAAGGAGTTATGCTCATACACTACTTTTCCTCAGAAAGGTGACTCACTCTATTTAGCTTTAATATAGTCTGTATTTAAAAGTAAGGTAAATATAGTCAAGCCAATACTGATTCCTACTCATTATTGATGCTACATTTTAAATGTTTTTGGATTTATCGTGTCTTCATTGTCACTAATATGACCTCCTGATCTGAGCCCCTTTCGTTCATTGCTCACCTTGCTTCTTTCTAGAATCTTCTAGCTGGGGGTGACCCTATCACTTCTTTCTCCTCCAGTTCCTTTTTGAAGGTGACCAGATACATACTCTGGTTGGTTATATTCCTCTCCTTCTTTCTCTCGTTCTCCATTCTGTGAAAAACAGCAGCAAATAACAGCAGCAGCAAATGGAGCCACTCTTTGACTCTTATGCCACTTTTTCAAGTGAGAAAAATACAGTTCGTGAAAGTGACTGATGCAGTGCTCGGTCTGCTGCTACCTATCACATTCCCCCCACCAAACTCCAGTTTCTCTCTGGTCCCATCCATCTTAGTCCCATTTGCCCTGTGTACTTATTCTGTTTCTTCTTCACCTACCCAATTCTCTACCATCCTGTAGATGTTAAAGCAACTGTCACTCTCTTGTTTTCTGGTTTCTATGCTTAAGTCAAATTTTCCAATTATAATTTGCCATGACATTGCATGGTTCGTCCGTAGCAGCTTAGCACAAGCAGTTTTACAGGTTTTTGAACAATGCCTGTTGCTATCATGTCCCTTCTAAATTACAAGTCCTCTGAGGTCAAGTGCTGTCAGATTTTATTTTTCTTTATCATTGATTAATGCATATTATATTGCCTGAGACATTACAATGTAGAGAAGAGACCGCTGATGAGGTTAGTGATGATTTGACCATTTCAGAGTTTGATAGTTTACCAAATTACCATCCAAAATGGCTCTACTAGTTTTATTTACTGTCTGTATTGAAAGGTGAGTTTTTGCACATTAACAATAAAAATACTAAATGTAAGACTCGATTCTTCCCAAAAGGAAAAAATTGCAGATGATCAAAATGTGAGATGTTTAAACATCACTAAGAATCAAATACTAATTAAGAGGCCAATCTATTTTCCTATGAGAAATTAGTAAAGACAGTGAAAATAATACATGTAGACAAAATTACGTTTTAACTCTACCACTACGTTTTAATTACGTTTTAAGCTCTCTACCACTGTGGATAGTGCCGAAGTCATCTTGGTGTGTGATTTGCTTAAAAAAAACATGAACAGTATGGTGAAAACAGTTAACTGAATACAGAGTGGATATGAAAGTCCTGAGGTCCTGGGAATTTGACAGACAGCCAGTAGTTAACTCAGATTGCGTTATTCGAATCACTTAGGATTGTTGTCCTTCACACAGGTATTTTTTTTAATTGTATATATGTATATATGTGTGTGTGTGTGTGTGTGTATTTCACATCTTTGTATTCTCCAGGGTTCACCCACCACCTCCCCTCCCTGACCACTCCAACTCACCCCCCACCAGTTGTGTACTTTAGTTTGGTTATTAGCTTGTTTTGACTTTTCCTCCTGACCTTTTGTTTATTTTTCCTATATCCCATATATTAGTAAAACCATTTGGTTTCTGTTTTTCTGACTTGTTTCCACTAATATGATTCCTTCTAGGTACATCCATGTTATCATAAATTCATCAAATTTGTCATTTTAAATCGATGAGTAATATTCCATTGTGGATAGACCACATCTTTTTCATCCATTCATCTGTCTTGGGACATTTGGGTTGTTTCCATATCCTGGCAATTATAAATAGTGCTGCAGTAAACATCCGGGCACAGGTGTCCCTTTGTATAAGTATTGAGGTCTCCGTTGGGTAGATTCCCAGACAAGCGATTGCTAGTTCTAATGGTAGCCCCATTTTCATTAGTCTGAGGGTCCTCCACACAGCTCTCTATAGTGGCTGGACCAGTTTGCATTCCCACGAGCAGTGTGAGACACACGGGTGTTTTTGATGACAGATAGTCTCACAGGTATGAGGTGATAGCTGATGGTTCTGTGATTTGCATTTCCATGATGAGCAGTGATTTGGAATTCCTTTCCATGAGCCTGGGCTGGGGTTCATGGAAGCTGGTGGCCTGAGGGCTGGTTGTGGAGACACCTTGGACTGCTCAAGCCAGTAGGTGCTCAGGTAAGCTGGGAATCTGAGTTCCTAGAACCTGCAGGGAGACACCTGCCATCTTGGAAGTCACCCTGGTGTGGGACGTGCTGCGCTGGCTTAGAGTTTGCAGTGAAGTTGGGTCTTTCCTTTCCTTGTCCGGTAGGGAAAGGATCTCGGTGCTGGGTTGCCTGGGCTCAAAGGAGAAATGAGAAAGGCAAAGCGACCTACCCTCCTCACGATTCCTTTCTTATATCCGGGTGAGCCATGCTCTGCAGTTCCTCACCTGGAATCTTTAGCTCTGGTCTAGTTTCCTGTGTGCAAAGCTCAACTGATGTTTCTGAGAGAGAAATATTCCCATGCCACCATTCTGCTGTCACTCCAAGTTCTTCTTTTAGAAGTGGATGTCAAGAAGCCTTAGAGCCAGGTTTTATATTTCTTCACAGATACTATGTTTGTTAATTCTTCGGGCCTGTTTGCTTTTTCTCCTTTTCTGTCACTTCCCTCAACCTTGTCTTTAGTGCATGTGAGTTTCTGTTGAACCACTTCAAAGCCAATAACAAATAATTGTTGTTTGACCTCTTTTTCACTGCTGTACGTTTTTTATCTTGTAGGAAATCAAGAGAAATGTATGACTTCACTTGAATCTGTGCCGTAGTCAGATGGTTCTATATGTGTATTTTAGTCTCTGAATTGTCAACAGAGACAGAAACAGTGGCAGGTACTTGAACAGAATCAGCTGCCTCCTCAGAGGCGACTCTGCATTTCATAACTTCATATCAGACAATTTGGAGCACATTTTACTTCTTTGCAGCATTTTCTTCCCCCCCCCCCCAGTTTTAACCTTAGCTTTTATTATTTTTTTATTATATAAATAAGTTATTTATATATACATTTCACATCATTGTAATCTCCAGGGTTACCTACTACCTCCCCTCTCTGGCCGCTCCAGCTGGTCCCCTACCCCCCGCCACTGTTGTGTACTTTCATTTGGTTGTCCATATATTAGTGAAACCATTTGGTTTCTGTCTTTTTCTTTCTGACTTGTTTCTGTCAATATGATTTCTTCTAGATACAAACAGGTTACCATGAATTTGTCAAATTTGTCATTTTTAATTGATGAGTAATATTCCATTGTGTATATATACCAAATCTTTTTCATCCGTTCATCTCTTTTGGGACATTTGGGTTGTCTCCATGTCCTTGCAAATATAAACAGTGCTGCAGTAAACATCCAAGCACAGGTGTCCCTTTGTACCGATATTGAGGTCTCCGTTGGATAGATTCCCAGAAGAGCGATGGCTGGGTCAAGTGGTAGTTCCATTTCCATTAGTTTGAGGGTCCTCCACACACTCCTTTCCACAGTGGCTGGACCAGTTTATGTTCCCACCAGCAGTGTAAGAGTGTTTCTTTCTCTTAACATCTTCTCCAGCACTTGTTGTTGCCTGTTTTTTGGATGTGTGCTATTCTTACTGATGTAAGGTGATATCTCCTTGTGGTTTTGATTTGCATTCCCCTGATTGCTAGTGATGTTGAGCAATTTTTCATATGCCTATTGGCCATTTGTATTTCTTCTTTGGAGAAGTGTCTTTTTAGTTTTCTCCGTTTTTTGATTGGACTTCTTGTTTTGTTTTTGTTTAGTTGTGTGAGTTCCTTGTTGATCTTCGTTATTAAACCCTATCACTCTTGTGGAGGGCAAATTTTTTTTTCCATTTGGTTGGGCTTCTTATTTTCTCCTTAAAGTGTAAGTTTCCAATCGTCTAGCTTTTTTCTTTGTATTCCTATCCATTGACATGCCTGAAAATGAGTGAGTCACACACTTCTATTGAGATGCTTTCTTGTGGGTAACCATGAATTGTGTTTAAATAATATGCATGTTCTGCTTTTGTTTTTCTGGAGAATAATAAGAATAATTCAAATAATGAAAGTAGATTAAAGATAAGGACAACCAAATTCATTAATTGCAGTTATTTCCAGCAGTGTGTAACCTACCATAGTTTGTTGATATGGTTTTAGAATCCTCTCATCATCCGTTTCTTCCTAGTGGTAACCCCAAACAAACTTGATTGTTTGTCTTGAGTTGTAAATTCTTAATATTGAATGTCTTTTTTGAACCTTTTTTGTGAAAAGCCACAGAATACACTCTGTCACCACAGGTGAGGTGTTATAGTGTAGTACTGTCACCACAGTCGAGGTGTTATAATGTAGTATTGTCACCACAGTTGAGGTGTTAGTAATGTAGTATTGTGATGTGTCATTTCACTGATGTTAAAAGTCTTTTATGTCTGTCAGAAATTTATCTTCAAATCGAGCTTTGTACATGTGACAAAGAAGAGGCGATGACTATCAAATGTTCAAAGTCAAATGACTGTCTTGTTTCCAAAGGGCAGGTGTTAATAGTACAGTTTGAAAAAAGCTTCAGTAAGCCAAGGGAACTTGTTCTTTTTGAGTCATATCCTGGTTGTAAGAATGTACTTACACAGGACAGGTTTCTACCATAGGTGATTCACTTTATAACCTGTCTTTATGTTCACTAGAGAATCATCTAGTTGTGTCAGACGCTTGCTCTGTGAGGTCTTAATGGGGTGTTATGGACAGGTAGTTAGAATGAGGAGAACACGGCATTGTGGGTTATACACATGGCAAAATATAAGGACTGTTTATTCCTTTATGTAATTGGCTATCTTTTATTATAGCCAAGCACTGAGTCTTTTACAAGTTTATGCTAATGAGACCAGATTTCAATATATAAATTCAGGGGTTGTTGGAAAGTGTTTTAAGTAAAAAAAAAAAAAAATGACAAAACAGTTTCCTAGCCAACTGTAGCCATGTAGTCTAGAAAGTACAGATATTTTTAAATTTTAATTTATGTACTAGGGAGACAATTTTCCTCCTAGTTGTACTACTTTAAGCTCTGTTCCTTCAAAAGTTTTAGAATTTCTTACTGAATTAAATTTAATTTATTTAGTAAATATTAGTTATGAAGTTTTAACTAAAGATATCATAGAGATTTTTTTCCCTAACATTAAAATGCTAAGATATATTTCAGTTTGCATTTTTCATATATTGATTCGATAATATCTGGTCATATTTCTAGTTAGTTTTTATGTTTTCATTTTACAATTCAAAGTTGTAGTCCTTGACATAAATATAGCTAAATACTTCAAAAGCTTTTGTGCTTTATATGTGTGAGTGTGCATTCATGCATGTGACTTGATGGGAGAGGAGGGAACATAAAAAATGTAGGAAAGGAAGTAGTTGGAACTAACTGATTTGTTGTAGTGTCCCAAGGGGCAGTTGTAATCTGTAAGCTGTCAGATTTCATTATAGGGACTGTTGCCATCAATCAGAACTGACATTTGTATAGCAAAGGTTAGTATAATTGTAATTATATGTATGTTCATAGACTCTAAACCGTGTGACATTTTATATTAAATCTGCAACTTAAAAACATTTATATAATTTATAAACTTATTGGTTGAGTAGGTGTGTAATTATGTATTGATATCACCACTATATTTTCTGTATAATGAATTAGTTTATTGGAATTAGAAATTTTTATGGACTGGGTTATGTGTGAGAAATAAGAAAACATAAGATCAAATGATATTTTTAAAAAGAGACAAAAATAGCAATAAAGAACTGTGGTTACTGTCAAGTCTGAATTGTAGTGTCTGTTTCATCTTCTTGGTTAAAAGATTTCCTATAAATTCATTGAACTTTCTTACCCATTTGCCTCTGATACTGATGGAGGTTTCTGTTGAGGGGAAGATTGATAAGTGGGCAGGAAATAGGTTAAACTTAGCAGCTGTTATCTATACTCTAGAAAATATTTCTAATCAATAAAATGAACTTTTATTGGTATCCTACTTAGATGGACATGCACAATTCCATAGTTAGTCCCTTTCTCAATTGCATGGATACATAAATGACTAATAAAATAATGAAAATAAATATCCTTAGACTATACATCAAAAGACTGTACACAAATGACCTTACTAGAGAAGGTATGTGAGCAGTGCTTACCGAAGCACAAGGAACATATTTGCTTTTTTTTCTCCCTCATACAACCTGGAATATTCCTTCTTTTTCTGGCAAAGTCTTACCTGTTTTGTATTTACTCTTCTTACCACTCAAGTTTGGTTTTAATTATGTCATATAGAATCGCAATAGCATGTGCACACAACTTTCTGATATTGAAATAATATACAGGCACAGAATAATACAAACATTCTAAGTGAAAACCTTGAAGTATCCTAAAGTGAACAGTCCAGCTTAACCACTGCCTAGACCAGGATGCAGAGTATTAACACATCTCACTGTCATCCCATGCCCTTCCCTTTTGCTTTCCTCACTGCATTTTTTTTTAATCAGAAGTATCTACTTGTCCTGCTTTTGAATGATACCTTACATTCATCTCACTTGTTTTAAACTGTATATAAATGAAATTATATACTAGATGCTTGGATTTTTAATATTAAGATTATGAGGTTTTTTTCTGTTTTATTGCACATACATAGCAACTAACCCATTTGCATTGTTATATAGTATTCCATTGCATAAATATGTTAATGATATATTTCATTTTTGATGGAACTTGGTTTGTTTCATTTTTTATGAGAGTTCCAGTTGTTCTATAGTATCTGTTAATTTGGTATTTTCTGACTTTAATTTTAACCTTCTGATGGTGTTGAATAGTGTCAATTATCCGTTTATCACTTGCTACTGTTTTCTTTCTCTCGTCTGTCCTCTCCTATATGGTGGTAGTTGTATGTTGTAAATATGGAAAATATATTTCTGATAATTAGTTATATTTTGGTCTCAGGTTTACGTCATATTACATACGGAAGCATAGTTTATATATTGTAATAACATTTTTGTGCAGTTTACTTTTTATTCCTAACGTCATATATTGCATTCATAAGATTTTGTATACTAGTTCTCACTTTTGGATCATAAAAAATGAGACTTGGATATCTTTCCTATCATACCTTGAAAGTTATGATTGGCATAACTTGATTGGCAAGTCTTTGAATACTTAGACTTAAATATTCTACATTTTGTGAAACACTACCTCTCTGGTGTGCTTTTTGATAAAGCGTTCATTTAGTATTATAAAAATAATTATTAAGCATTCAGAGTAAACATTTTACTGATTGTCTTTCCTTTTTCTCCACCCCCTACCTGCAAGAGAAATATATATCACTTAGAGGGAAAAAAATAATCATAATGAAATAATCATGGAAAAGTAAACATTGTAAGCATACTACATAAGAGTATAAAGAAAGTTTTCTTAATGTTTAAGTGTTTATGAGATGCAGCTAAAGCACTTTTAAGAAGGAAGTTTATACAGTAAATGTCTTTGTTGAGAATTAAGAACATTCATAAATAAACTCTTTGGAGCTAAAAGAACTAGAAAGAGCGAACAAACTAAACCCAAAATGAGCAGCAGGTAGGAAATAAAGATGAGAATGGAAATAAATGAAATATGAACCAGAAAAATAATGGAATAGAGCTGCAAAGCTAAGAACTGTTTTTACGAAAAGATGAACCTCAGTGCCTGAGGAGGGATGAGTAAATTAGGAGGTATGGTGTATGTACATACAATGGACTACTTCAGCTATATAAAGAAAAGATAAACTTTTTTACAACAAGGATGAAACAAGTGGCAGTGAAGCTAAATGAATTGTTAGAAAGAGAAAAACAAGTACTGGGTAATTTCACAAGTGTGTGTCTAAAGAAGCAAAACATATCCCAGAAATCTGGTTGTAGAATTCAGGATACCAGAGAGAATGTCGGGAGCTGGAGAGGGGCCAGTGAACTAGGGTGGAGGCTCTGATACCCTGGTGACAGGGATGGTGTGTATCATATATCTGAAGAGGTGTAAACATGTACCTGTGAGTCATGCATAGTGTTTTCAACCAGTGTTACTTCAATAAAATAATATTTTAAAAATTACTATATTCTTGAAAGTGGACCTTGAGCGCGGAGCTCTCACCAAGTATACACACACACAGTGATAACGTGAGTGGATGGAAGTGTTAACCTTATCATGGTCATCATTTTCTAATATACATATATGTCATCATCATATTATACACCTTCAGTTTGATGTTTCATGTTGATAGTATGTCAGTGATACTGGAAAAAGGGGGGGGAGTTTCTTTCCCTAGGTTGCAGTGTTTTAAGGGCAAAATGTGACAATATTAATATTTAGGGAATGACCAGATGATTTGATTCAGAAAAGGTCTTAGTTTCTTTGGTTTGCTTTCAAATAAATGAGCACCTTTTCACTGAATATACCATGTTTTTGGTACAGTGGTGGTTTAGAGTACCTTAACTAACTTTTTCTCAGTGGATAGGCTAAAACTGGAACTGTTTCAAATAATGATTTTTGTACTCTTAAGGGAATAAGTACATTTATTGAGAGAAATTTAAGTTGACAGTGAAAATACTGACAGTTAACCCATGCCCTAATTCAAGAGCAGATGGAAATGCCTTGCATGAGTTGCAATTCATTAGGCAAATGTGACACTTTATCTTCTAGTCATTTTAGTTCAGGGGGCTGAAGTGATGAAAGAGTGATGCAGCCACTTCGCAGTATGCTGGAAACAAAGTATGGAAAACAAAATGCTAGAAAGGATTTTTAGGATTTGTGTTATTCTGGTATCTGACAAATTCGATTTTAAAATTAAATAGTTACCATATTATCTCAGAATAAACTGCAAGAAAGTGTTCACATGATTTTCTGAGTTTACAGTGAGGTAGGAAAGCGAGCTTTCTAGTTACAGTAACTAGAAAGTGTGTGCTTTGTAACTTGCCTTAACATTTACTAATAATAAACTTGCTTATTTTTCTATGGCATGAATTTACAGTTTATTAGAATCACTTTTTTTATAGACAGATAGGTATGTTTTTCAGGACTTATAATGGAAAAGGTTACTAAGTGATTCCTGAGTACATTTCTGATACCATATCCTGTGCTATTTTAAATTTATCCTTTTGAAATAAAAAGATACTAATTCATAAATGCTTCAAACCACTTTACATCTCAAAATTCATTTGTATTTACGTTTTATTCTAGTAACATATGGTTTTGGAAAACTTGTCTTCTCAATACTGCCTTTTGCTTTGGCATATTAGGTAGCTTTGAATTTGTAGTACGTTACTCCTTAGATATGGAATCCTTAATCTGTTTCATTATATTTTGCTAACTTTCTGTGAAAGGAAAATGCTTAATTTTGTGGTTGATACATAGTTCACCTCAAAATGAAAGCAGGGGTACATGTAATAAAGCAACAGGTCATATTGACAAATTTGAATTGTTTGTTCAGAATTAACATATCATTTGAAATCTAAAAAAACATTTTTAAAAGAGGCTGTTATCACCCACATAGGTGACTTTAAAATCAACATAAAATGACATGACAGAAATGTTGAAAGAACAATCTGATTCCCTTTCCAGTTAACCCTTTCATTGTGATTATCATTAGTCTGTAATGATGCACTGTCTTCTAGAAGCTTTGGTTTTTGATTTACTACCTAATGTATTCTTTGAATTATCCACATACAACATTATTCCATATATAATGTTGCTATAATCTTTTTCTCTGCCATGCTGTGTTGTAAAAGGATACAAACCTTTATATAAAAAGCAAACACTTGATTAATAATCACAAATTTATATCAAATGTCAGCTTCTGTGAAGTTCACTTAATTTTGTAGGCCTGCCTCCTAACTCAGTTTGGATTGCTCTCCTGTACCAGTTATGCATCATTGTATGGATTAGTTTTGTTTCACTTCTTTGTCCTTCCTCAAAAAAGGCCATTATCAGTGCATGTCGTTTATAAGATGTCATTATTTTTTACATCTTAAAATTTTTTAATTGTGTATTTTTGTATACATTGCTTACAACTTACAGAGTCATTACCTACATTCATTTTTAAATGACTCCTTAATATCACAAAGAAAGACCCTCTTGCAAAGATCATTGTCTGTAGTCAGTTAGATACCGTTCTGGGAAAATTTTAACATTGCTTATTCTATCTATGTTGAAACAGCCAATTTATTTCTTTTTGAATGACATAGTTGAAATTTAAATTCTGTTTGGGACTGTTTCCATCTCTTTCTGTCTTACAGATGCTTGTGACTACACCAGAAAAATGGGATGTAGTGACAAGAAAGAGTGTGGGGGATGTGGCTCTTTCCCAAATTGTAAAGCTCCTTATTCTTGATGAAGTTCATTTGCTACATGAAGACAGAGGACCAGTTTTAGAAAGCATAGTGGCACGGACTTTGCGGCAGGTAAGAGAAGGTTAATTACAAGCTTATTTTGGAGAGATGAGTACATTTTTAAACTCAAATGTAACATTCAAAAATACTCCTACACATGGTAGTGGGGACAAAAATAATTTTAGTATGGAGAAATCTTTAGCTATTTTATTTGCATGTTTAAAGTGCCCTTTCGAACTCTTACTTTATTCAGTCTCTTCAACCAGAATCATTATGGGGAACTTTTTATTCTAACCCTTTGTTGCACAGCTAAATCACATATTGACTAGGCAGTATTAAAATACTGACTATAAGAAAGTATTAGTGAAATCATCTACTCCCTATACCCAGTCTCTTCCTGTGGGGGGAAAAAATGAATTTTTGGTATTTTTGCAATATACTTTATAAAATGCAATTTAACTGCCAAATGTATATAATCTTAGTTAGCATTTTAAACAAGAGTTACGTTTATGTTGCCTCTTGTTTGGACCTTAGTGGTTGTTCATAAAAACCTAAACCAAAACTTTTGAACTCACCATTGTTTCATGGTGTTTTGTCATTAAGGTAAACAATGACCTAGAATATTCATGAGTACTAAAATGATGTCCATTGGTAGATAGTACATGTTTAGAAATTTCATAGAAGCTAATTCTTCAACCTAATCATGAACTCTTAATTTCTTGACTCTTCATCTATGTCTTTGATTCATAGTTTCCTGGCAACTTTTCTTTTGCCTATAACTTATCTCTTGATTAACAAGCAGAATATCACATTGATGTAGCCTCACACTGTACATTTATAAGTTCTGAACTGGCCACCATCTCTGGGGTTACCCTGGAACTGCTAAATAGCTTTTCTTCCCTCAGTTTTCCCCTCCCTGTCATGCTTCCTTCTTCTAAGATAGTGCTTGTCACTGAGCGGAAATAAAAGGCCTTAATCCACCTTTGTCCTTCCCTCTCTCCATCAGAAAGTGCCTCAGATTCTTTGCCCACATCTATGCTTTGATTCCATCTCTCCTTAGCGTCTCCTTCTCCCTTGACCTGGAACTCCATTCCTTTCACTCTCGAAATTACCCTCTTTTCTTTTCCCTGTGTCTTTATCTCTTTTCCCACCGCAAACTGTCTGTTCAGCTTAAAAGAATTGCAAAATCCCTCCCATGATTGTCAAATAAACCTTTGCCTCTCCAGTAATTTCTGCCTAATAAAGCTCTTTTTATCACCTGTCTTCTAGAAATACTGGCTTGCATTCACTGTTGCTCTTTGGACTTGCAAGCCACTCCAGTCTGATTGTTGTTCCAACATAGAAAATAAAGTTTTTTCACCTGAGTTGTCAGTTACCACATTTGAAGAGTGATTTCCACACCAATTTCTTTTTTATCTGTTGTGCTACTCATGTTTAATATTCATCTAACATCATTTCCTTAGTCTTGAAATGCTTTCTCTTTCACTCAATCGTGCCACCTTGTTGTGGTTTTCTTCAGTTGCTATTTTTTTTAAACCTGCTTAGCTGCTCTTTCTCAGGTTGTCTTACTGTCTCCTTTTTTCCACCCTTAAAATGTCTACGTTCCCTAAAATTCTGTCACTTTTCATCCCTTTTTCTAAATGCTTACCCTGAAGAACTAGCAGCCTGTGCCCATATCACTTAATCTCTGTTCAAACTCCAAACCTCCATGACTTCCGGTTGTGAGTGTATGTTTCTACTTGATGTCCATCGGCCTCTCTACAGGACATTAGAGGCAAAATAAATATCATTAGTATATTTGCCAGGAGTTCCATCATTAAAACTTTTATAAGAGTGTTGATCTCCCCAGTTGAGGGAGAAAATAGATTGCTGATACTTTCTGTGTATATGTAGAGATGTACACACACAACATTGTGCAACATGTATCTTGAAGATATTATAAGTTCATAAAGATTTCATAAATTAGTGTATTGTATGTAATATAGATGTATAATTTTTTAAGTATAAAACTATATCCTTCCTACATTTGGCACCTCTTTAATATAGTCAAATTCCCATTATTTTGTTTACCAATACTAAGCTCATAAAGCTTTGATGACTTGATGTTTATTATCTTAAGAGAAATGTTCAAGTTCCTTAGCTGGATGGATACTGAAGGCTACTAAGCCCTAACATATCAGATTTTATTTTCTGCATATTCCTTAGTTCTACAAAAACATTTGTTCTTTCCCTATCTCCTTTCCAATATTGTTGAGTCACTTTTAGAGATGACACTAATCTCACTTGAGGCAGAATGTATTGTTGCTTATGAAGTGTAAGGTTATAAAAGTAAAATCACATCTAACACTCCTTACAGTCATCTTCTCTATAGCAGCTGCTCTTTTGCATCTTCAAATGTTTCTTCTGTGAAGTATTTCCTAGTTTACTACCTAGAATGAATTACACTGTGTACACCCTTTTGCTGTACATTTTAGGACTTATAAATTCAGCTCTGCTTTACATTATAGTATCTTACTATCTATTTTTCACCCATTTTAACCTAACAGGAGTGATTCTGTACATTGTAATAGAATACATGATTGTTTTCCTACTTGGGCTATCACAAGGCTTTTTTCTTTGATCCTGTGATTACCAGATGTTCCCAGAAGATGGCGGTATTCCACATAGCACGTTGGCCGTTGTAACTAACACAAAGCTCCTTAGGAAGCTGTTCTGCTCCAATGCATAGATTCTGTTCAGGTTCAGGAGTTGCATGGTGGCATTAGTGACTAAACTGAACACGCTGAGCACGGCTGAGAGAAATTTGGGAGAGAAGAAGGCCAACTATGTTGCTAGCAGTCTTAGCAATGTTGTTAAAAACACTGAACTGATAACTAGTTGTCCTCTCAGCTTGCTTTGCTTTCAGTGAGCAGGAAGAAACGATCCAAACTCAGATGCTATGTGAGAAGAAATAGAAACATTCACTGCCTAGTTTTCAGGCTGATGATAAAGAGAAAGCTGTTAAGTATGCATTTTTATACTTGTCAACAATGAGTTTTTAGATGAATGTGTGCAGAGATCTGAGATTTGGCTTAGGGCATAAAGTACTAAATTGCTTCTTTTTAAAAGAATGTATTTCTCATATAGACTTAACTGTTTTCAGAGTGGTGTAACTATATTTATTTTACAAGTACTAATAAAAATGGATCTTTAGAAGAATATCTAGTATTTGCAGGGTAATAATGTTTTTAGATCAAAAAAACCTTAAAAATATATTCAGTAACTATTTTGTTGTTAGTGGTTTTAATGTCAAAAATCACTTGTATTCCATTTCACATCACCAGCATACTAATAGAATTATTCTAAGTGTTCATAGAACTACATTTAAAATTATTATAAGCATTGGAAAGGATTCTAGTTGCAACATATAAGTGAAGTTTCTTAAATATTGTATGTGATCATCATTTCCTCTTATTCAAGTTCCTGGTTTTGTTTGGATTTTTGTTAACATAAGACATTTTAGTGAAAGCAGATTTATGCTAAGGTGCTGTCTATATGTTTGTACTTGTACCTTGTTATATTTTTTGGGGGAGGAAACATTTAATATGATTTTCTAGTTCAGGAAATCTCCAGCATTATATTTTGAAATATTTTATATCATCCAGATGCCAGGTTCAGGCCAGTTTTCCCCCCAAGTTTTCAAAATGTCTCTTAAACTTGCATTATTTTTCTATGTTTTTTTTATGGGTGTATTATTTTGTGCAGATGTTCTGTGTTCTTTTTTTACTAAAACTTAGTTTAAACTTACTGAAAATCCACTGTTGTTGAATCTATATGATATGTTAATCAAAATAACCTGTCTCATATAGGTTGAATCCACTCAAAGTATGATAAGGATTCTTGGACTCTCTGCTACCTTACCTAACTACCTCGACGTTGCTACATTTTTACATGTTAATCCCTACATTGGACTTTTCTTCTTTGATGGTCGTTTTCGACCAGTTCCTCTTGGACAAACATTTTTGGGAGTTAAAAGTACAAATAAGGTAAATATTCATTTTAGTAATTATACCTTTCTAAAAATATTTTTGTTTATGTGTTGTTCAATAGTTTGGGATTAAAGACTCCAAAAGACCATTTTGATAACATTTCAGATATAACATCCTAAATCAAATGAGACAAACTTCCACAGCTCTTAGTAGAGTATCTCCTCATCGAAAAAGTTGGGTGTATTAATTTGCTTTGCAATTCTTAATATGTATTTTATATTCTCAACTCCTAAAAGTTTCATATGATTGAAGGTCTGTGTGAATTAATGAAAGACCTTTTTAACCCAGTAATATATAAATTTATATAGTATTACTTTAGTAACACCTTATGTATGGCAGCAGTATGGTAATAAACATTTGCAGAGATGTAATTCTATACTGCTGAATCATGTACTGTGTTGTAAACCAATGTTACCTCAGTGAAAAAAAGTAAATGATGACTGCTTTAATGAAAAAGTGAATTTATAGTAGCATTTACTAAAAGATATGATCTATTAGCTTATGTATAACCTTCCATAATCACCATATCTTATATATATATATATATATAATTTCTAAATTTGTAGTGATATAAAATGCCTAATTTCTTAAATAGTTTCAACATGTACCACTTCACTATTAGGATGCTTATTTTAAATATCATATTATGAAGGAATTCTTCCATTAAATATCCTTAAACATTTATTCTATTTAATGATACTTTTTTTTTTCTGTGAAAGAAATGCTTTTAGGAAAGATTTGGAGGTCATTTGGTTTCTTTGCTAACACAAGATAAACACCTGTTACTATGTAAGATGAGGTCATCACTTCTTGTCAGCGAACAACTTTACGAGTTCAAATAGGACCATTTTCACCTGATATTGCTATAAGTAAATATATCAGAAGAGAAGTGACCATTACTATGAGAGTTGCCATGTTCCATCTGCCATGTGATACAGAGGACATTCAGGTTTATGCATGAAAGTACAGTTCATGAAATGGCAGTAGACATGCATATTCTAATCTTCATTACTTATTTCAAACTTTTCAGTATTGCTGCTTATTTTTTCAGACTTAGTTTACATGTATAAAGTTGATTATTGAGTTTATTTTAATATAGCCTTAGGACAGATGTAGATCTGTTTATTGATAGTTTCAGATTGTTCTTTTGATCTTTTAAGAGTCTCATGCTCTACTGACTAAGCAAGCCATGCTGTGCATCTTTTAATCTTTTAAACACTCTTTCAGAATGTTTAACTTTTAACAGATGGCTGCCACTAAAGAAATTTTCCTGATGCTTGTCAGTCAACCATCTTAAAAATTTTTTTTCTTTTAATATTAGCACACAAATCAGTAAATCAGTTAAAGCTAATTAAATTCCAAATGCTATTTCACTGACTATGTCAACATTATAATAAGAGGAATGGTGTTAGATGAGTTGTCATTATTTTAAAGGTTTAGAAATTTGGCAAAATTAAAAAAATTGTTTCAGACAACTTACAGTGTAGAATAGTATTATATATTAGTAACAAGTACAGATTTTTATCTTATTAAAATGTTAGTTTTATACTCAGCTCATACATGCAGTTGGTCGCCCCTAAGCATTTCCCCAGGGTGTCATTTAATATATTTTCTAGCCATTTGTTCATTTGTCATTTCTTATAAAATCCTTGTAAGTTTCTTAGTTTCATTCAGAGAAACTCATGTGATTTCTTTATGACAGACCGTGAGTTCATGACATATCTACTTTAAAATACTAACTCATCACACCCAAAATGTACTGAAAAAGTCACTTGGAATTTTGTTGGGGGAAGTTGTTTTTAAATCTTTAATAGGCAGTAGCATTGGAATTATCTTATTTAGTTGTTATAAATACCATTTCTGGAGAGCTGTGAACCTAAATTCCTAAAAAGTATATAATTTTTAAAATCAGTATTATCTCAGTATAAAACAAGAGTTTCAGATTTTGTAAGTATTTACCTTATTGAAACAAAAAAATCATTGAATATTAGTTATGATTAAATGTGTAAATCATAGTAATTTCAGATCTTCATGACATGTTTTCATCCCCTCAAAATTCTTACTAAAGATAGAGGAATAGACTGGGTCACTTGCTTATAGCTCTTTTGGCTTAAGATAAACCTTCCAGTTTTTCTTGATTGGAAGCTTTCTCATCATTTGCAGGACAATGAGACTTAATTCATGAATTTCTGGTTAACCCAAAATGTATTTCAAAGAAGAATATAGACATGAAAGAAATGTTATCATTTCTTTGATTAGCTTTATTTGCATGACTTTTTACAAGTAGCATATGGTTTACTTTGAGATTTACACAGGAAGATTGATTGATAGCTTATAGAATGAAATAGAAACCCAAAATTTGAAAAGTGGGCTTTTCTGGGGAAAACAGATAGATATAAGAACTTATAATTTATTCTAGAATATCCGTATCTAGTTTATATTTTTTAGGTTTGCTTTCTTTTACTTGGCACTCTTAGAAAACAATCTGACAGTATTGTATGAGACATTACATTGTTGTTTTATTTAATTGTATTTCTTACTGAGAAATTATATGTTAGATATAATTTTCCCCCCTGCATTTCAGCTCGTCTCAAAGCTTGAAAAAGATGCACTGTAATGGTAAAGTTCTGTTTATAGTTAGAAAAATATAGGTGCTTCATTTCATATTTTTCATTTCCTAAAACTTTTAAGGTGCAACAATTAAATAACATGGATGAAGTATGCTATGAAAATGTTTTGAAGCAAGTAAAGGCTGGATACCAGGTATACTTTAATTTTTTGTCCTATTTTTAGAGAATGTTAATAACTACAATTAGTAATTTTAACTTCTTAAAAAGTTTTTCTTGATTCTGAGACAATGATGGGTTTTATTTCATAGTTTTAGCACAATGGATAACCATACAATATATAAAACATTCCAATAATATTATCATTCTGATATTAATAGTTTATTCTGTTTTGACCAAATGTTTGAAGGTAAGAGAGAGTGATGTATTACATTCCTGTTTCTTTTTAACCTTTTTAAAAATGTCGATTTTCTCTCACTCCTCAAAGATTTTCTTTTGTGTTTTTCTTACACAATGTAAAATTTTGAATGTTACAGTGTTCCTTTTTTCATGAAGCAATATCAATTGAAATATGAATAAGATTTTCTATCGTTTATGGTGTTTGGGAATTAAGTCATTTTACTCTGAAACACTGTTGTCTCACATGCTTCAACCAAGATTGTTAGAGGGGAATCATAATTGTCTAAAATTTAATCACTGCCCAATTGTATATGGTTCTTTGAATCACTCTTTTCTATTGTGAGATTTTTTTTCTACACTCTTAGCCTTACCTGACATGTAAAATGAAATATTTTCTGTCCCTTTGGTTTAAATTTGTTTTACAAACAATGGATTGTTTTTTTATTTTGCCCATCAAATCATGTTGGGAGTCATAGAAAGTAAAGTAAATGAAAGATGAATTGGACTTAAGAATATGGAATACTGAGCATCCTTGATACATTTTGTCTCTTGTTAAGAAACAGTTTTAAAGCCAAGTTTTAAAAGGCTTAAGAATTGCAAAGGTTTAAGAATTGCATTTCGAAAACAGATCATTATCTGAGGTTGTATAGTAATAGTTGCTCCTCTTCTAGTGATTAGTAACCGCTTAACTAGATAAACTTTTATTGCTTTTCTCACTGAGTTGTTTCAGCAAACTTTGAGGCAAGTATTAGTATCCTTATTTGACAAATGAAGAAAATGAAGATAGGGCTAAATCACTAACATGCCCTGGTCAGTTTACTAGTATACCTAAAATTCCAGGTCATGTGAAAGTAGCATTTCCTCTAACCATAGTGGCCTGACACTTTATTTGCATTTATTTTGCATTAAGTGGTCTACTTTCATCCTCATTAGAAAACTGTTTTGTGAGTTGCTTATTTATTGTGTTCCAGTAAAGACATTTAAAGGACCAATGATCTTTCTTATATTCAAAACATTACCAGATACCAAAAGCAGTAAGTCCTAATTTAATGCTTTTAATAGGTTCTCGGAAACTGCATTTTTTAAAAATGTATTTATATATAAATTTCACATCTTTGTAATCCCAGGAGTCACACCCCCCCCCCCCAATCCTCCCTCCTTTCCCTGCTGCCTGAAGTTGTGTGCTTCAGTTTGGTGCTTAGCTTGTTTTGACTTTTCCTCATGGCTTTTGTTTATTTTTTCCCCTACATCCCATATATGAGTGAAACCATTTGGTTTCTGTCTTTTTCTTTTTGACTTGTTTCTGCTAATATGATATCTTCTAAGTACATCCATGTTTTCATAAAATCATCATTTTTAAACAAAGTAATTTACAACAAAACTGGGTTCTCAAATAATTTCATTTCTTAATGGCAACTGGAATTTCTTTTTCCTTATACTTTATAATGAAATGACTTAGGAGACTTAGAATGATGTGCTATTTTCAAAGATCAGCTGGACTTTTTCATGGTCAGGAGCTGAAGCACGTTTTCTCTAAAGGTCCTGATGATAAATATTGTTAGGCGTTACGTTGTCTCTCTAACAGTTGGGTGTGCAGTTGTTTGTGTGGGTGTGCCTGTGTTCCAGTAAAGCCTTACAAAACCAGGCCAAAGCTGCGCTTTTCTTTCAGGCTGTTGCTTGCCAACCTCTCTTCCACATTGCCTCCAACACTGGCTGACAGTGACTGTTCCGTCCTCCTAAAACACTATCGAGAGAGACCTTTGAAAGTATTTCAGAGAAATCCTTAGAGCAGTGTAAGCCATCAGTGTTTGTGCCATAGGATTTCAATGATACTGTTTCATTCTAATCATTTCATATACCACTGATGAGAAAAAAACCTGTCCCTGCCTAAGGCCACTAGCTGGAGAGTGTGCATCTTCTCTCTCCCATGTCTCTGAGGGGATTCTTCAGGTAGTCTGGCTCCTGCCAACATTCCAGAGATGTGCGTGTTCGTCTCGTTAGCCTGTCTGCAGCCTCCCAGGCTGAGTGAGTATAGCTGTATGTGACAGTGCTCCCTCAAAGGGCATCCTGGGTAGGTTTGGCTCCTTCCTGTACACTGACCTGCCTCCTACCCTCTGATCACCGAGAATTTGAACTAGAGTAAGAGGGTGAGAACGTAGGAATGCAGACTACTGTTTCATGTCAGAAGTGTTTCCTGTGTTGATTTAGTTAGAAGTTTGGCCATGTTTTTCATGACCAGAAATAGTCCATAGGACCTTAGTCCCTGCTTCAGCCAGTTAACATATGGTAAAATTGGTTTCATTGTGCCGTGTTACCTCAAGTCACCGTATCCAACCACCTGTTGAGGACATTAAGTAAGTGCTTGCTGTGACTTCTTTGTAAAATACCATAAGAGAAATGTATCGAGCTAGTTGTCGCCACAGGTAATAGGAAAAAATACATTTTTATCTGATTTCATCTAGCTATGAACTCTAAAATCTCTAATATTTATATATATTGGAAATATTTGGTATTTAAATGTTTTCTCCATTAGCATTTTTAGAAATCGATTTTCTATTTTAGATTAGTTTGGGACTCGGGAAGAAACTCAGTAAAACGCAGAGTTCTCATATACCCCTGCCCCACACAGGTACATTTCTTTTACATGAGGAACCTACGCTGACATGTCAGCATCACGCAGTGTCTGTGGTTTACACTAGGCTTCACTCCTGGTGTGCTGCAGGACATCTTAATTTATGATGGTTAGATCTCCGTTGGGATACTTGGTCGGTCAGTAGTTTATATTTTCATGCAAGCCCTGTTCATTCTGGGTGTGAATCTGTTCTTTACTTTTTGAAATGAAAGCTGCCCCGAGGGCAGACACTTAGAGTCTATTCTGATAGGACAAAGCTGGGCTGGAAGATGAGGTTGGCATCATCTAACTGACATCTAGCTTCTAGCCGTTAGGAATTTAGCTGCTACAAACTGTTGTGCACAAATTTTGTGTGAACTTAAGTCTTCAGCTCATTTGAGAAATATTAGGGAACTTGATTGCTGGATCATGCGGTGAGCTTATGTCTAGTTTTGTAAGAAATTGCCCAATTTTCTAAAGTGGCTATACCATTGTGCATTCCCACCAACAATGAGTGGGAGGTCCTGTTACCTCACTACCCCTAGAACTAAAGAACTTGGAGTGATCTTCATTCTTCATCAATGTTTTGTATTTTGATTATTCTAATAGGTATATGATGGTATACGCGTATACACTGCCCTACTACCAATGTAGTCGCTATGATGTCCATTGCAGTGCCAGGACTTATTCATTTTGTAACTAGAAATGTGCATCTCATAACCACCTTTATTTTGCCACTATCCTTGCCACTGGCAACCATCTATCTGCTTTCCTATTGGTTTGGGATTAGTTGTTTTATTGTTTTTAGGATTTCACATGTAATAGAAATTACATAATTGTCTTTCTCTGACTTATTTCAATTAATGTTCTCGGTGTTCATTCATTTTGTGACCAATAGCAAGATTTCCCTTTTGATGGCTAATAGTCCATTCTATGTTCAAATGTAGAATTCATAAACCACATTCTCTTTTTTCAGTTTTTAAATGATGGGATTTAAGATGTAAATACTTTTCTATGAAATATATAAATGCATCAGGAAAATAATTGATAAGAAAATAATTATCACTCCTTTTATAATTGAATAGCTTTAGTGTCATGAAAAAAACTTTAAAACTCTGATGAGAATGCTTTGTGTTGCCCTGAAAACTAAAGAACTTAAATAATCGTTCTTCCATCACAGTTTGCACCTAAAGACGAGATAAGTAGGTACTTTGCTAAATGACTGAAATATAGGATTGTTTCTCAACAGACTAAATCATTTTATATAAAGAAAGAAATTTTGTATAAAGAAAGTTTTGTGGACTCTTTTTAGTGAAACTGATCAATAAATATATTCATGTATAAACACATACTTATTTTTATGGTTGTAAATACTAAGGTAAGTTTATCACTTAATAATGCCATTACTCCCAGAACTACAGCTATTTTGAGACTTTAAGAGCTACAGGTCAGTCATCTTTTGGTGTTACAGTATTTATCATGCTGTTTAATTTTTCTTTAAGTCTGTACCCCCCAAAACATTCACTGTGATATAAATTAGTGTTACCTCAGTTTTTTAAAAGTATCATTCAAAGAAAAAGAATGGAAACCCCAGTGACTTCACGCGACCGGAGGCTGCTGTTCTAGACATGAGGAACCTGAGAGTGGAGAACAGCACAAAGCTGAGCCGCATCTAAGAGTCACCGCCCCGCCTCTTATGTGCCTAGCTTGCCATCCACATTGCCAGCCTTTTAGCAGGATGCACAGTTCCACCCTAGCTCATTCCACTGTGCTCTTGTCTGGCTAAAACGGCGCTGTGGGGGAGCATGTAAGCTGTGACTACAGCGTTGAGAGCCCACAGAAACACATTGAGAGAGGAATTCTCTCCAGATCTGTACTTAAGATCTCTCTCTCCCTTCTTTCCCCAGGCTCTCTCCCTTGAAAGAAGAATTAGACCAGGATAATGATGGCTTTTTTTGCACCTTAGAAAGTGAGGGTTGTGTTGCAGGTCCCACAGGATAAATGATTTGTGTAGAAATCAGTATTTCTTATTTCCCCTTAACTTTCAGTAAATGTGAAAATAAAATAACAATATTAAGGAAAGTTTTTTATAGTTCCGTTATTTTTCCACTTTTACCATTCATTTCTATAAATTTTCTACTAGCTTTTTAATCCATTTGTACATGCAGATTTTAAGTTTGCCCATTCAGAATTATTAGCTGCAAAGCATTACTATTTTATAATTATACTGTGTATGCATAGCTTTATGTCTATTATTTTGCTTAATGACTAGTATACTTTTTATTATTTATCTATGATCTTCACAATTTTAATGACAGTAAGAGATAAAAAGAAGCATTTATTCCAGTCCTACATTTAAGATGCCATGTCTAACAGTCTCTTTCAACTGTTAGTCTTCCCAATGCTCCGTCATACATTTTATTACCAACTTTCGTAAAGGAGAAAATGAACCTAAAGCATGTTATGCAGCTTCCCAGGGTTATGTAGTTAGTGAAGGGTGACACTAGGTTTAACCCAAGTCTCTGTGCTGATAATGCCCGTAACCACTCTAGAATGTTACACCCACTGTTCCTTTGCCATTAAACTCGTACTAACTGTTCCTCTGGTACTGGTGATCCCTCTGTTATTGTCTTAAATGTTTGCAATTCTCTTTTATTAAAGATAGTGTCATCATCTGCCTATTATTATTTTCTGTTCAAACATTTGCTTAGGATAAATTCCTAAATGTTGAAACATTTACTTAGGATAAATTCCCTAAAATAGAATTATGACACAAATGGCCACATTGTCTTACAATACATTCTGAATAGCTTATAACACTTCGTTGTGATAACAGACTCACATGGGATTTATAAAGATATGCAATGTTCTTCTGAATAGTCATACCAATGTAGTATGATATATAGTTATAATTTGTTGTTTTCCATGTTGTTTCATAATCTTGTGGCCTATAAGACAGAGTGATCTCTTAGACATGAAAATATGTTTTATTTAACCATATTGTTTGTACTTTGTTTTGGATATATACTTGCTTTAAATTACAAAAAACATGTCCTTTCCTTTGCTTTTGCTTCATACAATGACCTATGGTTTCTGGCCACTGTAGCTGTATTTTTAAAATACAGTTTAAATATGGTTCCTATAAGAGAAACAGAGCAGGAATAGGTTTGAACAAGTTTAATTCTTGGCTATACCAAAAAACAAAAGTGAGGGGGAAGAAAACACTAATTTAACCACCCAGAGATAATTTCTGATGGTGTATGTCCTTTTATTTTTATTAATTTCAATTTTATTCTCTTAAATTTTTATCAGTTATTCCTGTGATTTTTAATAGATTTTTCTTCATTCATAAGTATGAGAGTAACAAATAGAAACAATAACATTACAACATAAACATGTAGATTAAAGATCTTTAAAACTAGTCATTATATTCTCTGCATTGTTGTGTTTTTGTGTGTGTCTTAAGGAAATATTACTAAGTTTCCAGTACAGTGTCATTTTCATGGGGACTCTGATACACACAACTTACCTGCAAAAATTTAGCATCGTTGTTGAGATGAGGAGGAGGGGAGATATTAAATGCTTCTGGACTATGGCCCCGTTGTTGATATTTGCCTCGAGTGTTGATCATATTACAAATGTGTTTGCCAACACCTGCAGATGATAAATACTGAATTGTCAAGCCAGTGACTTAATCTATCACATTAATATAATCACCAAGTGAGGAGCAATCTTTTGGCAACTTAATTTGTAAACAACATTTTTTTCATTTCTTTAAGTTGCCACTGTTATGTGTGCAATTTAGGAAAAGCTGACTCTATATAAAATCTTTTTGCATTTCAGTCTTTACAAAGAGACCATTCTGTCTATAAATCTTCTATTTGCAAGTTCTTCTGCCAAATGCTATTTGGCCTGTAAGTTCATTTAGCTTGATAAGTGGCAGCTTCTGCTGATTACCTTTGTAATATGTCCAGAACTGAAACTGGAGTGTGGGTACTTGGAAAAGAGGACTGTAACATGTTTTTTATTTTGGAAGCTGAGTAAGATGCCCATTTCACAAAACTAGCAGTCCTTGATTTAATTCATCACCCAAGAATTGCTTCTTCACGGTGGTCTCTAATTACTAGGTCATGTGGAAGTTCATTTCCAGGAGCTTAGAATCCCTCCCTGAATTATTTTTCCTTTTTTGTCTCCCTGAAGGAATACATTTACTAAGCTGTCATGTTATTCCCTCTGTTTTTATTAGAAGGTTAACAAAAAACTTCCCAGTAACAGTTTCTGAGTTGTGATTTCCCCTCATACTTGAGCTTGTATATGTTATCCCAGTCCCTGCCTGAAAGGTAGACATTTCAGCAACTGAGTATAATGTATCCACCTATCAAAAAATAATGTAATTCAATAGTTTTTATCCTACTGTCTAAAAAACTGACAGCCAAATTAATTTTTCAACTATTTTTTTCAGCCAAAGTCTTGTAATTCTGAAAGTCCAAATATGTGGTTCATTGTAAGAGAATCTTTGTTTAAATGTTTTGTACATACTAGTACAGTCAAGAGAGCTGTGTATGTGTATGTGTGCACGCACGTATGCATGGGACACAGACAGAAACAGACTGACAGGAGACAGAACTTTGCTTCTGGAATCCAGTTAAAATTATGACTAACTGCACATTATTGTTTGTTATTAAGCAGTCAACCACCTACTCAATAAATGTGCTTGTCCTACTTATTAGAAAACCTAAGTTATTTCTCGTGTAACTGTTTACTTATAAACAAACGAGCTTTATTTATGGCCTTTTAAAAATATGTCTTCACAGTCACTGCACAGTAGTAAGAAAATATGAATCTGGTCCAAGAAGACTAAATTAGTTTTCCTGCTATGGTCTCGTGCCCCTTCTCCCTGCCAACCAGTTAAAGCACACTTCCAATGAAAACAACTTGATTTGGTTTCTTTTCTTGCCTTCAGATTGTTTGACATTTTTGCATGTGTTAGGCCCCTGAACGCTTTGATTTTGTTAGAGCACTTGTCTTCAGTCCATTATTTAGAATGAAATATGTGTCCATTCAAAAAAAAAGAAAGTAGAACAGGTACATATATATTTCTCATACTAAACATTTAAGTTTCTTCTTAAATATACAAATGAGTTCATTCTGTTCTCTCCACTTAGATTAAATTAGGAAAGAACTAAAGTCCATGTTCAAAAGCCATGCTGGTAGTCTCTCATCATACTAGTCCATAGATTTAAGTGTCCCAATCATCTAAACTTGTATGCTTGTGTACTTAATAGATTTTATGTGCAGCTTTGCCTTGAAAGTATTAAAAACAGTAGGAGGCAGTTGTGTTCCACTCAAGCATGTGTGATGACAGATGGAGAAAATCTTTTCATGTTGACTTTTCAACAGTCATACTCTGCAAGACTTCAAGCTCTTCTTGGCTATTGGGAAATTAAAAGTTGGCGATTCAGCCTTTAATTTTGATCCATCTGCTCAAATTAATGAGACGTCTCATTTGTAAGCTCCTCTTTGCGTTACCAAATGCAAGTACAGCTTTATCATTGCTGCTACTAATTCCCCTCCTCCTGTGTAACTTACAGAATGGGAAAATAATTGATGCCTTAATACTATAGAGATTTTTCTTGTTATACAAACTTTTCAGTAATAAAAAAAATAATTAGAAACTGTCTCAGAGATTATAATGTATTTAGTGAGTGTGATCTTTTTTTATGCTATCAAAAAATGTTAAGATTTATTCAGTAGCTTCTTAACAAAATCTGTCTCTAATTTCAAGAATAGAAGTTCTGCAGTAATAAGGAAGAAAAATACATCATCTTTAACCTTGTGTTAGTGTTGTACAATCACCTTCCCTTACTCATATTTGTGTCTTGTTTTTTTCTTTCCCCATTGTTTATAAATGTTTAGTCATATTCCTGTTACTTTCTAGAAACCATCTTTACTGATTAATCATCATAGATGTATTTAAGTTATTACTAATAGGTACTATTTTTGATTCTTAGTATTGTTTCTTGACTAAAATCAGTAAGTACAATTAAAACAAATTTTACAATGCAAAGTTTAGTAATGGAACTTTGTTCAAAAATGTTTGTCCTTTATTCAAAAATGTTCTTTCTCCAGCTATAAGAATCCCCAATTCTTCATACCAATATCTGTCATGTCAGATTTGTCTAATGGGATTTTTATTTGTAAATTATTGATGTGTTAAATTTTCTACTTCCATCTCCCTGCTCTTCCTAATTGGGATAAAATCCCAAAGAAATATGAAAGTAAAATTCTTAAGGAGCCGTTTTAGGAATTACCAGCATAAGAATTAAGGAGATATTTCCTATATCGTCACCAGTAAAGATGGTAACTGCTAAAGAGTTATTTCAAGAGTCTTTTAACTACAAGGGAAGCTTTCACTAAGTCTCTACTTTTCAGAAATCCACTGTAGTCACAAAAAAAAAAAAAAAGTTTTGATGAGTCTAAAATAATAGACATTGTCCCCATCCTTATTTCACGGACAGAAACTAGTTTTTGGTACTGTTGAGTCCTATATTTTACTTTGTAACCCTTATTACTAGTGTTTGCTTAGAATTTTTGATTTCCCTAAATATAAGATAAAAATCTTAGTTTATCTGTATGTAACTACTACCTTAAATAAGAATAATAACTTTTTTTATGTACTTTTCACCCATTAGTAGTGATTATTTTATTGGGTAAACAAGAAAAGCATTGACTTTATTCATTTATCCATCTTCATTCCTTTACTAACTTAATAATCAATTGCTTAGACATTCTATAAGTGGAATCCTGGAAATAAAGAATTGAAATAGATTAACTTCCCATTTTGATCAAATGCTAAATGGTTGCGAGTTTACTTCAATACTTGATAAAGTGAAGATTGATATACACTATCACCTTTATAGAAAGAATTTCTGGTGTAATATGAAAGTTCATCAAGATAAATTCAAATATAAGTTTAGTGGTTAAATTTAATAAACATTGGAGTGGAGGAGGAATTATTCCTTACCACTGTCAGCTTCTATATTGGTTCTGTCATTACTGTCATGTGTATTTTACACATGTCTAAATCAGGAACATGAAAAATTAGGTTCCCTTAGGTATTTTGCTATCTGCCATCCAAGACCAGTGGTAAAGGTGGTTTTAACTAAGTGTCAAGGCAAAGTAAAGCTAGGTATATTACTAATAATTTTTTTAAGACAAAGTTCAAAGATGACAGCAATTCATTGCTATTGAGAATAGAACAGAATAATCTGGGAATAAAATAGAGGTTGTAGAAGTAGCTGTAGAATTCTGAAATTTTGTAACGTTAACTCTTAATCAAAACTCTCCCTGATTTTTCTCTAACTTACTTTGCCCATCTTTTTTCTTTCTTTACAGTCTTTTCCTTCTCTGCCTGGCTTATTCTTAGGTGCTTTTTAAACACTCTTTCTTTCATCATCCTATTCCAGTATGACCTTTATGAAAATGTCGTATTTCCAAAACAGACCTTGTCTCTCGAAGTTCTAGAAGCAATTGTCCTTTCTGATCTCTCTTCTTGAGTATCTTACGTATAGTCTATCTAAATCTTATTAATGATTTTCACCATCTGTTAATGATATTCCATTCATTATTCTTTGGGGCAGTGAATGGCATACTTGTAAATTTAATTTCATAAACCAGAACCTTAAGAAGTTAGACCTGTCACCTCTTTCTCTGCTCTTCTTATCCCTCCCCCCATCAATGTATGGCCTGTTTACCTAAGTGAAGTGTCTCCAATGCCCAGTTTTCTCTTCTCCTCTTCCTGCACCATTGCTTCCTCCACCTAATCCAGGCAGCTGTGCTCTTGCTCATGAACTACACTAGCTACCTATTAGTTACTCTTCCTGCATGCACCCATCCAGCTGCTTCATGCAGGACAGAATGATCCTTGCAAAATACAACTCCAGGATGAAGCATGAATGTTTAAAGCTCCTTTTAAAACACCCAGAAGTCCCTATCGTGTTCATTGTTTGACCATTGCCTCCATTAGTGTTTCTGCTTCTCTCACCCTCATTTCTTACCTCCCACCTTCCTGACTTTCTCTGACCTTTTCAGTTGGCCATTCTTCTCTAACCTCAGAGATTTGCATACATAGCTTGTTCTCTTTGTTTTACATACTTTCTTATTCTCGATGTCCACTATTGATCCTCACATTTTATCTTTCTTAAAGAAGCCTTTTTTTTTAACCTCTCTGACTTTTTCTTCTCACTATTTTGAACTGTATAATAATATGGCATAGATGTTCTTTGTAGTTCTAGCTATAGTTTTGCATTGTTTCTCAGTTTCTAATGAATGCCATCTTTCACTGTAAGATAACCCTATAAGAAAGGGGACTAACTCTGGTTTTACTAACTATATTCTAATGGCTTCAGCAGTGCCTGGTACACAGTTGGTATTCTAGTAGTTTGATGAGTAGTGAATGGGAGATGTGCAAGTTTTTGTGAGGCTGAATTTACTCTTAAGGGTTTAGAGTGTAGCCACCTTCAAGGAGAACCAAGTAAACAGTCATTGATTCCACTGTACGGTGGAATGTCCAGACAACAGGAAAAATAACCTGGAAATGTAGAAACAACTTCACAATTGATTATGTTCTTAAGGAAATTTTCCCCCATCGCTTGTAAAGATCAATGAAAGAATGTTGGCATTCACTTAAAAAAAGTTTCATTACAAAAAATTCACTCAATATTTTTATCTAATAATAGACAGTTATCTCACTTTCTCCTTGTTTATCTGACAGCTATTTTTGATGATACAGATAACATTTGTACCACTAGTTATTTTGAGTAAATGTATTATTTATTTTACTTCTGTTCATTAACCCCTAGAGGAATAATTTTTAAACCACTTTAAAATTCATATTTTTAAGAGAATTGAGAAAAATTTAATTTTTCTGAAACATAACTGCTGTAAGAGTGCTCAATTATAATCTTGAAATTTTGTATGTAAAATAGAATTTATATGAAAATGTGTATGTATTTTCTTATTAGCCTAGTAATAATCTCTTCATTTGCAAAGGGACTACCTTTTAATAAGCAATATTAGAATTGCATTTTCCCAACATGAATATATACATTAATGTCTCCTAAGTATTCAGAGATTTTCAAAGCTATTGAAGTAATACATTTTTGTGGTAATAAAATGTGTTGCGAATAACACAAAGTAGAAGTTATCAATGTCTGCACACATAGATTGCACCATAAGAGACAAGTCACAAAACTATGAAACTTGAAGCTTATGTAGCTGCTGCTTGTACATCTGCCTGTTTTCCTTTCTGGTTGGATGCTTAGGAAGGAGGGAAAAAAGGAGGGAGTTGTTTTCCTGTTGGCATCTGGCAAGGACTCATACTTTCCTAACCCATCCCAGCAAGACCATCCATTGTCAGCTGTCTCCTCATAGCTTTTTTGAAAAATCTAGGGAAAGAAAAAATGTCTCTACTAGTCTTTCATCCTGTTCTCCGTAGTGTGAGGAAGCGCCAAACGTAGGCCAGAGCTATGCTGTGACGCCCATCTTTATCTGGCCTCAGAAAACTAAGGGTGCCTTCACATAGCTCTTCCTGGTGAGTGGTATCTTCTGTCCATCCTGTTAACTTTACTGAAGAGATACTGCACAAGGTAATGGTATCTCCTGCAAGATAATGGCATCGTGCCCCCACATCATACATGCCACAGGATTCTGTTTTTACCTTTTTTGCTTTAAGACCATATTCTATACTTTCACATTGTATGTAAAGCCCCCAGGAGCACAGTAAAGTTGCTATTTGCTGCGTGCTTGCTTGCAGCCCATTCTCCTGACTGTTCATTCCTCTTTGGTTGTGCCTTCTCCCTCAATCCCTCTCCCAACACCATAGAACCAGAATTTTCACTCTGGCATTTGATTCACTCTCTGTACCAGTACTTTTGAAAGCTTAAAGAAAAAAGGCCAAGTAAAGAATCTTAATATATGTATCTCAAATAGCAAAATATATATCTCAAATAGCCAAGTGCCTTTTTTAAATCATGGTATGACTATAAATAGTATAAATAGGATCATTTCATGCGTACAAAGGCCAGGCACAACTGCACCACAGCAAACTCTAGACATCTGACTGTAGGCTTGAGGCTTGGAGTGAGGAGCAAGTGGCGTTTACACTGTGAGTTACGTTGGAGGAGCGTGAGTGATTTCATGATAGATATGACTTGGTAACATACAACTGAGGAGGTATGAACCTTAATTTAATATGTGGTGTGTAAACCAATGTAACTTCAACCAAAAAAAATAATATAATTTAGTTTTTTTAAAAAAAAGAAAGCACCAGGAAAATGTATCCCAACTGTAGGTTTATAGTCGTATCTTTTACTTGTTTTTCTTTTTTCTTTTTTAGTAAAGAGGGTCTTTTGAAAAATACACTATGGATTTGTATGAGCTGCTTTTCTTTTATGTTTAAGAAGGTGACCTTAAAAATTGAGGTAGTTAAGAATCAATCTAAAAAGACTTACGATTTTATGATTTTCCCTTTGTACAATTTTAATTAGTCTAACAAGTAAATATGATTGTAGAATTTCTTCTGATCACATAAATTTTTAAAAAATGTATCTTTTCAGGAGGAATCTCTTCAGATTTGTTATTTGAGAATTTTAATTGCACTTTTGGAATTTAGAAATTATAGTGATTATCATTTAAGAATAGAAATAAATGAAAAATACTGATAGAAATCATAAAATACATTTTATGTTGTTATTGTACTGAAATTACATTCAGTACAGAACATCTTATAATACTGAAGAATAATAAGTCTTCAAGTCCAGTGGTATCTGTAGAAATGAAATTGTTAGCTCACTAATGAATTTTATTTGCATAGTAATAGACAAGCTGATATTGCTTAATTTGCTCCACAGATTAGATGTTGCTATTTTGGGGTTGTCAGTAACAATTGTCAATGCAATTTGGATTGTTGTGGAGGTCAGTGAAATATTTTCCTGTGTTTAATACTATAAAATAGTGAAAAAAATTTCTTTACTCTGTGTTCACTTTATTGTATTGACCTAGGTTTACAAATGAACTCAGTTGATCCACATTAGTACTGTAAAAGCTAATTCAGAGCAGCATAATTCATATTTTAATCATATTGAGAGCATCTTTGATACAGCATAAATACAGAGTTGGCATTTTTAGAACCTCATCTCTACTTCTTCTAGCATTAAATTAATCACAAGTAGATTGGTTTCAGTATGTATTCCTGAAAACATTTGCTTTTAGTGCTTAAAATAAAGACTGAAGCTTAAAAATAAATAAAACTCTAGAGTTTTGAAGACTAAAACAATACTGGCAATAATCAGTGTGTGCCAGAGACTGTGCTAAAGAAAATAGAAAGACGACGTTAGTGTTTCTGATAGACTGAGGAGGGTAGCAAAGGTTGATCAAATAATTATGTATAAAATGTAATTGTACAGGTTTAATAAATAAGCTTTCAGATGCTCAGTTGAGCATCTACGGATGATTTTTCTACTGCATCATTCCTTCCATTTTCCTATATTTAAGAAATATTCCTACTCCTATTTATTAATCTACTTCCTCTATTGACTTATATTCATATTTTACTCAAATGTAATCCATTATTATATTACGTGGATGATCATCTTGACCCAAATTTGGCACTTGGGAGCTCCTTCAAGCTGACTTCTTTGTCCTTTTGACATATCTCTGCTCCAGACTTGGGATTAATCATGTATTGCATACAAAATTGATTTCTTTCTTAGCCAAGAATAGTATTTAGAAACCAGTAGGTTGTATTTATTTATATAAATATATGTCGTATGTATATATATTAGACATCTATTTTCACTCTTTTCCCACTTCTCCCCCCAAAAAATGAGAATAAAAGAGATGGTGGGGGTTTTGTTGTTGTTGTTGTTGTTGTTGTTGTTTCATTTAGAACCTTTTAACAAAAGGAAATACACCTTGGAACTGCTCCTTTCAATCGGAAGCATTTTCTTAGAGCTGTTATTTTGAGGCTGCTCCTGAGTGATCGGAGGCGCTGCAGAAATTGTTGGTATGTGGTTGGGAGCAGGACAGACATGTTGTGAGAGAGACTTGAGGTTTGGAGCTCTCACATCCACTTCTGTAGCTTTAACCTGTTTTTCATTTATATGTGCATATGTACACATATGTGCATACTTGGATGTATGTGATTATGTATGCTGAACTACTACTGTGAAAGACTTTGTGGCAGAAAGAATTCCTCCGCCAAGATAAGTTTTTTAACTACTTTTCTACAGTATTAGTTTTTCATAATCTACATTAAAAGTAGTAGTGTTTTAAGTTTGTTTTCACTGATTGCTTATACATATATGTATGTATATTGTCTACCCCATCATTGTCTACCCCAAGGTTCTCCCATCTCCTTATCACCTGTTAACCATCTTAATCTTTTGCACCCTCCCCCCCCCCCCCCCCCCC
>PVHY01009540.1:0-55919 GCA_004024945.1 Uropsilus gracilis
TGATGAGTAATATTCCATTGTGTATATGTACCACATTTTTTTCATCCAGTCATCTGTTTGGGGGTATTTAGGTTGCTTCCATGTCCTTGCAATTATATATTGTGCTGCAGTAAACATCTGAGCACAAGTGTCCCTTTGTGCCCACATTGAGGTCTCTTTTGGATAAATTCCCAAGAGAGCAATTGCTGGGTCAAATGGTAGTTCCATTTTCATTAACTTGAGGGTCCTCCACACAGCTTTCCATAGTGGTTGGACTAGTTTACATTCCCACTAGCAGTATAGTAGTGTTCCTTTCTCTTCACATCCTCGCCAGCAATCCTTGTTGTCCATTCTTTGGATGTGGGCCATTCTTACTGGTATAAGGTGATATCTTATTTTGGTTTTGATTTGCATTTCCCTTATTACTAGCAATGTTGATTTTATTTTTAATGTACTAATGTTAAAGATAAAATGTTGACTAAGTAATTGAAGATAATTTTTAGAAAAAAATAATTTTAGATGATATGTAAAATGGAATTAAATTTAAGTAGAAACAATAAATTTATATAAAGTATGAGCCAATAAAACACTTGAAGGTCACACTTTTACTTAAATGCACACAACTTGTATATATGTCTATGTTTTAAAGAAAAGAATTCTTGTCATTATTTATAATGATCTCATTATTATTATGAAAAGTGTAATATTTAGGTAGCCACAAGGTTATTTCATCACTATTTTATTAGGAATAGAAGAAAATGAAAGATAAAAGATATAGAGCATTGTCAATCTGGTATCAGGAGGGAATTAATAATTAATCATGTAGCACTCTGTTGTCTAAGGAAAGGCTAAAATTGTAATTTATGGGACTCTTTGTAAATGGTTTTATTGTCCTACTAATTTCTGGTTCACAAATAATTGAAAGGCAGGTATAGAGACTTCTCTTTACCTCCATACAATGTCTTCCCACTAAAGCAGTACTTCTGTTTTAACTGTGTGCTTACATTGATAGATCACAAACACCCAAAATCCATCATTTTCCTTTAGATTCATTCCCAGTGTTGTGGTTCTATAGGTTTGAAAAAATACATAATTTGTTTATTTTTTAGAAAATAAATGGGATCTTTCCAGCCTAATGATAGATCATAGTTTAAGATCAAGGAGCCATTAAGAGATGTTAAATTTTTTAGACATGAAATTATTTGTGACCGGTGATGATCTTGTCATTAAATTTGGAGTTTTAAAGTGGAGTCTAATTTGAAAGTATAGCCTACTATATTTTTTGCTACTATGTTTCTTATGACTATACTTTTTAAAAAGACCACTCCCACTTGTCTTTAAAATAATCATTAAAACATTTGGATTTTGGGGTGAATGTATCAGTATCCTCAATTAGTAAGTGCTCTCTGTTCTTTTCATATCCATCTCCAAGACAACACTTTTTTCAGCTGGGGGAAAGATAAGCTCTGCTTAACATTTCCAGTCCCTCAGGAGAGTCTTGCGCATAGGTCAGAATCTAACAAAATATTCAAAGAGCAGCCCAGCAGCCCCATGATCAAGTAGCCTTGGATGCAATGGCAGACACCTCAAAGGACGCCAGGAAACTGTATCAAAAGAATCCCAGCAACTTGTGCAACATGTGTGTGTAGACTAGAAACAAGTCTAATGTAAAAAAAGGCAGAAAACCAATCTTATACTTAAAAACATCATCACATATACCAAGTTTTCTACTTTAGAAAATTCTCCAGAGTAGAAATGGCTTCATAATGCAGATCACATAATTCAATCCAACAACTCCTTCTGCATTTCTTTCTCCACTGATTGTTTCCCAGGGAGAGCTAGCTATCTCTCAGTCATTAGATCAATCATCAGGAGAGTGAACACATCCCTCTGTGTCTGCACATCAGGAGTGCTGTTTCCAAGATGAATGATGGAGGTGAATGCTCCTGCAATTCCAATTCATTCTCCTGTTGCTGTGTGCAAGAAAAGACTATGAGCAAGGGGGCCCTCCCATGTCTCTCCCTAGACATGGGAGAGTAATGTTTCCCTTGGGATAGAGGGCTCACAAAGAGGAAAGTTATCTCATGAATGAAGGAATTCATGAACAAACACTTGGGAAAATGAATAATCCCTTTACTAATCACAGAAAACAAATTAAAATCACCAAGGTATTAATTAGTTTGGCATGTTTCATACAAGATCCTAACTTCTCAATGCCCTTGAGGATGCAATGAAATTGATATTCCCACACATTTCTTATATTAGCACAGCTACTCAGGTGGTGATTTGGAAGAGCTTATTGAGAAATATGTGAAAGTGATATCAGCTGACTTACTACCAGGGATTAAACCTTAAAGAAGTAATTTGAATTTGTAACAAAGAAAATGCCTTTAAGTACAAATATATTTTATACTTATTTTTATAATGTAAAATCTGGAGTCAATCAAAGTTCAAAGAGAAGAAAATATAAAATTTTGTACATCCATGCTATACAGTTAAAAATGAAGGATATGTTCACATTACAGGTATGAGATCACGCAGGGAATTTTAAACAGGAAAAAGATGAAAGTATATCTTATGCTTATAACTATGTAAGTATGTATTTTGAAGAGTAGAAAGACATGTGTGAAAATAGAAATGGTATAAAAGCTCTCAACTTTATCATGTAATCCACAGCCTGACATGTGGGAACAGTGTTCATGTAAAGACCTGATATTTGATACTCCCGGTAGGATGTACACTTCACTTTCAAGAAAGTGACTTAAATAGATAATATTTTTCTCCAAATATAATGATGATCATATATTCAGTAAGTGTACTTGTAATGGATAAGATCAAGAAAAACTATGTAAATAGATACTCCATGTTCATGGATAGGGAAGATGCAATATGGTCATAATGTCAGTTCTTGTCAGACTCAGTGTGAATCCAACAAAATTCCCAACAAGTCAGTGTGATGAAAAGTTTACAGTAAAATCTTTTGGGAAAAATCAATAGAAGACAAAGGCAGCAAAAGGATAGCGGGTGTTTGAAAGATACTTTTTAGAATCTCATTAATATCAGCTTTGGTTTCTAATCTTATTCCTAAGGCAAGACAATCTGCTTCACTCACTCATCATATATAGAACCTGAGCTGCTAGTTCTGGCCTGTGTCATCAGTCATTTCCAGCATAATCATAGTCACATCACTATGAACTTTTTTTCTAGAGCAAACAAACTTTCCTAAAAGGTCAAATCTACCCCAGAGTGGAGCTCTTCAAGAAAGACCCCTTCAGTGATAGCCAGTTGGTACTCAGGGACCAAAACCAAGACAAATGGATCACAGAGAATAAGAATGCCCCAACCTGAATCTCTCATAGCTCAAGAATGTGAAGGACTTGTTGAAAGTTATAGACAATGCTGTGTCCATATACCCATGAAAAATTATCACTGTTCATACTTCTGGTATTCCATATTTTCTCTTCCATAGAGGTAGTTACAAGTATCTTCCAAATATACTTTCTATAGTTTAAACTCCTAGAAACCAAAGATGAAAAACAAGCCCTTAAGAATATGAGAACCTGGAGTGGTAATAAGAAAAATAAGAAAAAGCAAAAATATTGATATTACAAATATGCATTTTTCTCTGTAAGATTGCTAGGTCATATGGTTGTATGCTAAGTATGTATTTAATTTCTTAAGAAGTCATTTTCCACAGTGACTATGCATACCATTTTCATTCCTACTAGAAATTGTGTTTTTGGGAAGCTCCACATTCTTGGCAGCACTTGGTATCAGCACCTCATCACCATTCCTTATATCTCCTCAACCCTTCCTCTCTACCCTCCCTCTTAAGTTTAGAAACCTACCTTCTCTTATTTATCCATTGTGTGAATGTGCCATTATTTCATTAATAATCATTTTATTATTGAAACTAGTTGGAAACGCTGGCTATTATTTCATTATAGCTTTATAAAAATTTGAGCAGAGATATCAGGTTAGGAAATCCATTTTTAGTTTACTTGGAGTCTGGTTTTAATTGTAAGAATATTTTCAAGTAACAGCCACTCTAAGATACTTCCAAGTTAGCTCAAATAACATCAAAATAGATGTTAAGGACATTTGGTTTATGCTACAATTACACATTAAACTCAGTCCCTGAATAGAAGGCTCAGAGCTGACTCCTCCATCACTGTACAGGCAGGAACTGGCTCAGTGCTTGGCACATGGTAAGTTCAATAAATATATGGGTAAGAGAATGATCTAAATAAAGGTCACAGTTTTTAGGGCATCAACCAAAGTCAATGCAAACAAAACTCAAGACACTGAGATTTGGAAAACATTAAAATCCTTTGACAGATGGGGAGAACCTGGACTTTGCAAATGGAGGCATGACAAAATCGCCTTCTGGATGTTGATGTGACCTCATACAGAATGAAGAATGATGTGTTCTGGGGCCACAGAGAAGATCTCAAAAGCATCCCACCATGCTTTCTGTGCACTGTGTGTACCTCCCATCTGGCAGATGCTGTTATTACAGATATTTAATTAATAAAAGTGCCAGCCTCCTAACTCCACCTTTTAAATCTCTGTCCTTTTAAGCAGTAATTGCTGTGCAGTTTCCTAATTTCCATATAATTTTCTTAACAAGGTGCTAATTTTGTGGTCGAAATGATGCTCCTGGAGGCTAACTGAATTCAGAGCATCCAGACATGCTCAGGCAAATACCAGGAAAGTCCTTTATTTAATGGTACTGTTTTTCCTTTTGGCTTTCTACAAAATTTCCATTTCAGTGTCTCTCTGTTTTTGTACAGGGTAAGGTGCTGCATGCTCGACTTGCTTTCTCTTCCCTACTAGTCAATAAAACAAACAAAACGTAGTAGCACTTTGTGCATAAAAATTCTCTCAAAAAATTTGGGCATAAAAATGCTTCTATCTCATGTCACCCCACTTATCTAACATTTTTTTCTTTGCAGATTCCTTTTTATTTTTAATTGAAGTGGCATTGATTTAAGATATTGTATAGATTTGGGGTAAAAGTTCGTGGCTCTTCAAATGTGTATCTCCATATTCTGCTTTCCTGCTCTCTCCTGGGGTAACCTCAATCCTAGAGTCAAACTTTCAGGTTTGGGATGAGTTTTACCATCTCTTAGAATTTAGATATTTTTTTAAGGTTATGTAGTGACGTTATACTGAGGAAGGGGCCAGGGGCTCCTTTGCTTATTCAGCCAGGACTTAAAGAGCCTATCGGACTGAGTCATACTGGAGAGGCACAGAACTTAATCAGGTGAGCCTCCAGGCAGGAGCTCTTGTTTCCAAGAGCTGAAAGAATCCCAACCTGACAGGTGGAGCTTGGGGTTCTAGTTAAGTGACCCAGGGACTTTAGTGCTCCCTTTGGCTTGATTAAATATTAATGAATCAGGCTTCTGTGCTCAGTCTGGTCCCAGCAGAATGGGACCGGATTGGGAGCAGAATGGGAGCAGAATGGGACCGGATTGGGAGCAGAATGGGAGCAGAATTTCTAGTGGCTCAATGTATGGTTAAAGGATGCTCACTCTGGAACAAAGATGTGGCCATGCTACGTAGTGACAGAAAGGCCAAGCTCTATTCATAAGAGAGACAAATGTCTATTTTTGAGAGACCCAATCTTGGTATAAACACTAAGCCCTCAAAACACTCTAAATCTTGCTTAAGTTTTTGCTTTACAACACCCATCACAACTTAATAACTTACTTGTTTTGTGTCTTCTACACTCGACCTTCAGATCCACAGGAGATCCATATCACCTTTACCCCTGACATCTACAGAATGATTATTGTGGGCATGAGGTGCTAAACCATAACTGTGTGAACAAGTGTTCAAGTGGATGCTCACTTGGACAGAGCGGACCCTAATCATCACTAATGTGTTCTCTGAAACCCTTTCTGTCATGTCATGTAATTAGTTATGACATTAAGCAGAGTGAAATGAAGCAATATATTCAGGTTTTTGGTTCTCTAAAACTTCAGATCTTTCAAGAAGTAAATTCAGTGGGTCTCATTTGCTATACAATTGTAGTGAAATATTTGTCAAAGGAAAGATAAAACCCATTTATAAAACATCATTGTGCCATCCCAACACTTTGTATTTAATACTGCTGTAGTCAGAGTTCTCCAGAGAAAAAGAGTGATTATGAAGCACTGGCTTATATAGCTACGGAGGCTGATACAGTTTGCAATCTGTTGTCTACAAACTAAAGACTCAGGTTGGGTGATGTCATGTAAGGACCTGAGAGTCAGAGAACAGATGGTATAGATTCCCACCTGAGTTTCAAGTCCTGCAAGCCAGGACAAACTTGGGCAGATTGATGATAAGTTTCAGCAACAGGCAGGATGAGCAAGGGCATCTGTATTCCTCCTCCTTTTTACCCTAATCAAGACTTCACTGGACTGGATGTTGTCCATCCACCCCAGGAGGCCATCCTTTCACTCAGCCTGAGTCAAATCCTAATCACTTTCAAATATATCCTCCAGCCCCACCCAGCAAAAATGCTGAGCCAGATATGCCACCATTCTGTACCCAGTTCAGTTGACACATGCATTTACCACCAACTACGCCAAAGAAAGTTACAAGTGAAAAAATATCAGAAATGTATAAAACCTTATTATTTTAAAACTTGGGATGTGTAGCAAAAGTAAAAAGTTAGAACTTTGTCAACTAGCAGCTCGTCCCCAAGGGAAAGAGTGAAAGAGAGATGCTGATTCCAGGCACCAGAATCGAGAGTTCTGGCTGAACTGACACTGCTTTGGCAAAGGTTTCACAATATTTGCTTCACACTCTGAAAATCTCACCTTGTTTTTATATTATGGACACAGACTTCTGTGTCATTTACTAGTAATTTATCTCACAATGTGAATTCTATAAATAAACATCATGAAAGAGATACAGCTACTGCTGTAATTTTAACATTGATAAAAGTTACAGGTAGTTGCTATTGAAAGGTAAGGCTGCATGTAAAAATGCACTTAGATGGCATAAACTATCATTAAATGTTTAATAATGTATGTTTTTCTAGTTCTAGCAGCAAGCATTTGTATTCCAATCACATTTGATCAGGTATAACCTATATGTGTGTTGATTTCTTTTCTATAGTTGAGAAAATTGGGTTGCAGAGTATATAGAAAGTAAAAGAGATATCTATTCTCCACAAGTCATAATTGCAGTTTTAGACATGAATAGCTTTTTTTAATTCACTGAATGATAGAGATAAAATTTTGCAATAGTTAGTTCCAAAGTAAATATTATTTAAATACATGATATATTAAAGAATGAATGAGCATAGTAAAGAGAGGGATGAATTTCAACTAGATTTCTTGAATTCTCATTTTATTGCATGAATGCTCTTAAAGTCATGAAGTCTAGCCAATTAGAGGGGTTATGTTGAGTGGTGTTCTGATTCATGATGAGATGTGATCTGGTGCCCCTATGTTTGAAAAGGCATCCCGTGCCTTCACTCTAGACCACAGAAGTTTCTCATGGTCCAGGTGAGATTTGCTTTTCAAGTGTAATGTTGACCTTAGTTCACTTACGAAAACATCACCCCTTTCTTCTACCACTTGTTTAATGAAATGCTGTGCATATGCAACAGAGAATATTGACTTTTACACTAGGTGGAGTAAAGGACTTGAGTATTTATACCAAGAAATAACTAAAAATCTGAAAAAGGTAGAAAAAGGCAATGTTTTTCAAGATGTTTTTGTTTTCTTCAATTACTGATGTTTTCACAAATGTGATCACACGTAGAAATATAACAGATTATCCTAAATGTGTGCAATTGTTAATCAGTCAATGTGGAAGAGTGATGAAGAGACACCACAAGAATCAGTCTGTAGTCACATTAGCTTCCATTTGAAGCACATTTGTAGGTGTTGTTTACAGAGGATGAAGGTAGTACTGTAGTCTCCCTGAACAAGGGGGCAGTCTGAGAGTTTAGGAAGGCTAGGATTCATAGGGTGGAGTTCCAAAAAAGAAGAAAACAACAGGCAGCAAGAACTCTGGTGAGATGAAGATAGTCCTCATCAGACCTTTAAATGAGTACCAGCCAGCACAAATAGATGAGAAAATACTCAAGAATAAGGGAAGAAACACTGGAACAGGTTAAAGGAAACATTTCTAGGTCTTGGGTGAGTCAGAAATTTTTCCTGTTCCTACCTGGCCGAGCAAACATTTAGCAGTGATTTACCTTAATCATAAAAAAATTAAGCCCCCACCAAATACAGTGCCCTAGTCCCCCTTGTGATTTAAAAGAAAATCTTGAAACTATTTCTAAACAACAAAATTGTACCTCACAACAAATCTCAAGATTAATAAGAACACATAAACATCCAACAGTCAAAAATATACATTATAAAATGTCTGGCATTCAATTAAAAATTACTGGACATTCAAAGAAGGATGGGGAAATGACATAGCAGGGAAAGAAAATTTAATAACCAGCATTTATTCAGAAATGGCAGAGACAATAGAACTAGATTATAATGTTACTTAAAATATTATTATAATCTTATCTCATAGTTTAAGAAAGTGAAACAAAGGATATGTTAAAATATTTATGAAAAATATTAAGCACACAAATACAAATTAAACTTCTAGAGTTGAAAACTATAATATTTGACATGAAAAATATCCTGGGTGGATTAACAGAATACTAGATACAACAAAGAAAAATCAGCAGTCTTGAAGGTCGAAATAGCAACTACCTAAAATGAAATTGAGGGAAAACATTTTTCAATATAACATTATATCAGTGAGATGAACTGAAAGCTCAAAGCAGAATATATATGTGTGTATAGTATATATGTATTATATATATATATGTATATGTGTGTGTATGTATGAAGAAAAAATGGGAGTGAAGGGAAAAGACAAAAATATATGTGGAGACATAATGAGCAAAATTTCCTAAATTTAGTGTGAACTATATGAGCTCACAGATGTAAGAGGTTCAACAAAACAAATCATAAGACACATGGGGAAAAGCAGATCAAGTCACATTTTAGTTACTTATTGCATAAGATCATTAATAAAAACCAAATCTTAGAAGCAATAAGACTAAAGGGAATATTATACACAGAAAAACAACGATGGGAATAACAATGTAAACCAGTGGGAATAAATTTTCAGTTCTGGTAGAAAGTGTAGTCAATCTATTATTCTTGTCCCAATGAAAATATCCTTCTACAATGTAGGTGAATGAAGATTTTCAGTTATATCAAAGCAGAAAACACATTACTGGTAGACCTGACTCACCAAAAAACATAAAATAACTTCTCTAAAAAAGAAAGAAGATGATACCCAATAAAAATCCAGATGTTCACAGAGGAATGGAAGACACTGGAAAATAGTAACAATGTGGGTAAAAATACAAACGTTTCTTTCTCATTAATTAAATATTTTAAGATAGATGCATATTTAGAGTAAAATTGGTAACAATGATTTTGGACTTATAGAGTTGGGCCTTAAAAATTAAGATTAATTTAAGGATGAACTGGAGACTGGTTAAGGATGAACAACTTGAGATGTTGGTAAAGATGTACGCAAAATTGGCAGAGCAAGAACTAGAGCTCTAGGAACCCTCCTTAAACAAAGAGATTCTCCAAGGTGCCAAAGTGAGGGAGTGTATAGAAGTCTTGGAGCTGGGGGTTTACAACAAAGGAATTAAACTTAATTATCTGTAAAAGTAAGGAGAGTGGCTTTGACCAAATTCAAGTGTGGTCCATTTCTTGTTGCTAATTATGAGGGTCCATGAGGCAGCAGGGTGGCTGTGAAGGGCTTGGGGAACATCTCAGGAAGGCTATTTACCTGCAGCTCCAGTTTCACTAAAGTAAAGATGCCATTTTACCAGACCAGGAACCCAACGATGAGGAAGTTCAATACATGTTTCTGAGGATAATTTTATTTTCACTTACTTCATTTTTCACCACAGATCAGACTTCTTTACTATACAAATGCAGGCTTCTGAATTACCAGAAGTGTTTTTGCTTTGAAAGTATGGAGAAAGTAATATTCAGTCTTCTAAAAGTGCATTGCTAATAGCTTGGTTTATGAGTCTCTAAAAGGTTACTGGATTAATAAAATGGTTTATGACAAAGCAGGCATACAAACTAAAGTTTAAGCTATGATTTATAGACTTGCAATTATCTCATCTTAGAACTCTCCACATTGATGATCAGTGTGAAAACAAAACGAGACCTCAAAAGACCAGTTTTCTCCCAGACTTTGGGGATTCATGTGATGACTTCAGGAAACCATTAACAGAATGACCTGATAAAGAGAAGTTTAAGTTTCAGTTTTCGTGGAATAAGGCAAAAATCCTATCTATGGTGACAGAGGGTTTGTTGAAGCAAAGATGACCAAGATGCAAAAAAGACTCTGACATCACCTTTTGTTGTGGCAATCTGTAAGAAGAAAAAAAATCAGTCACAATTGCTGGAAATTAACTTCTGAGGAAAATAGTGACAGATTTCTCACAGTCAGATGTAAACTTGACAACAGGGCTTTGGCAGTGTGGAAAGACACTGCCACAAATTGAAGTAGAAACAATAATCACAATTATCCACAAGTATATGGAGTAAATCTAAATGAAGAAGGAATATAAGACCATGCGTTATAACACAGATAATTTCTTCCAGGCAGGGTCATGACAATATTGGAAAACAATTGATTTTCTAGTTTTTCCGTAATATTATGGCAACATCTAAAGTAACAGCACTTTTAAATTACTTTAGACTCAATAACTTTATCTTGTATGACGAAGATATTAGACTATTATTGTGCTTAAAATATATATTAGTTTCTTAATTTAACTTCACCTGTTTAAATCATATATTATGTGAATTTTATTTTCACTTACTTCATTTATCACATATATTCAATTCTGACTCTGGAAATGACAAATTTTTCACAGGAGAGAGGTAGCATTTTGCAAAATTGATTTATTTCCGAAGACATCATAAATTAGCTCACATGGGTACGGCTGAAGTTGAAAACTCTGCTAAAACTTCTGCCTGTTTTTGGAAAGAAATTAGAAAGAACAAGCCAAATCCTTAGAATATACTTTTGCATGCCTGAGGAAAAATTTTCTGATTAATCATAGTGAGTCTCATTTCTACAATTTCTAGAATTTTCCATTTCTGCAAAGTTTTATGAATGTATAAAAATAATTCTGTTGTCAGATGTAAGGAACAAAGAAATTTTTAAAACCCAGAAATGCAGTTAGTTCCAAAACATTTACATTATGATTTAAAACAGTAATATCAAATTTTTCATACTTTATGAAATCGGGCAGCCTGCTCTGCTTCTTTATATGTTAAACACAGAAATAAATAATATTTAAACAGTTTTGAAAGTAAAATACTCTGCCTTGATGTACTCCGGCTTAATTCCCATAAACCTTGGAATCCGAGGAGAAAAAACACAGATAAATTAATTCTCCTTCATTACAGAAATTAAAAGCATTTCCAGAGACAGAACAAAGGCGTGTTTCCCTGAAGCTTAACTAACAAAATGCAGAGTGGGTGTTTTTAAAACACTTGGTATAGGTAAAATATTTTGACTGTTTCTCCGTTTCCCTTACATTTTTCATAGTTTAAGGGAACATTTACGCTGTCTGTTGGTGAATCCTGGCACAAATGATACCTGCACATGAAATAAACAACCCCTGGTGCAGTTATCTTTGCCAAGGCATGGAAATTCATCGTGGACAGAGACTGCTAACACAGAGGGCCAAATTACTTCACTTCAAATGGTACAGGGCCTGGTCAGGTCTTATTTATGTCTTCATTTGATTCCCCACGCCTGCATCTGAGAGGCATTTCTAGAGTTTGCTCATGGGCCCAGAATTATAGCAGAAGGGAAGGAAACCCTTGTATTTGCATCTGCTACTTTTCCAAAAACTATCTGCAGGGTAAGGATGAAATGGCTTCTTCTACTCACTGGGCAGCATGTTGTCATAGCAACTGATGATTCCATAAATTTCAAAAATTCAGCTGGTCAGTATCCCAAAGTAGCAGACAACCAATATCTTAGAAAGTTCTTTCTCTTACTTGTAGTTGACCAAATGAATCAAATGGGTCTTGGCATGGAGAGCTCAGCGTTGCGTTCACAGACTGAAAGGGCATTGAAGGAAGGAAACAGACCTTGGCTAGTGTCTGTATGTCTCAAAAGGAGATATTTATTAAATCAGTTTATCAGATACAATGAATTATTTAATTTTTCCCAAAAAGAATGTTAGTCAACTTTAATAACTCAATCATTTATTAAAAAGAACATTCTTTTATCCCCAGGTGCTTTTTAAAACCATAGTCCTGTACCTCCATCCTTGGCAGGTAAGTTCCAGGGGGTCAGATGTTAGGGGAGGTAGCCTCTTTCACAGTGATCTCCTGGCTTGAGAATAAAGCCTGCACACAGTAGGTGCTCAACCAGAGCACATGGTACCTACAGACCCTGCAGCCCCATGGCCCAGGTGAGAACCAGTGTCCACTCACAGGCCATGTGGCCAAGATTGTGTCAGGGACATGTCCATGTCCCTTCACCCCATGCTCTGCTCACAACCAGGTCCCTGGAGAATCCAACCACACAGGAACTCAGAAGGTACTACACAGCAATGTGGAGGGCTCATGTTATTGTTCTCCTGCCACTTTCAGTTTAGGGAGTATAAGCCTAGCAGAGTTTGCCCAAAGTGAGCTAGTTCCCTGTATCACTTAAAGCAGGAGGTGACAGCAGCAAATTCCAAGGCCTTGCTGAAAAGGAAAACAACAACAACAACAACAACAACAAAGTACTTGGTCAAGTACAGTAAATCATAAGCTGATAGCTTAAAAGAAATTTGCCACTACATTTCCTGTGAATGGAAATCAAATTGTATTTAAAACAAGAGAGCAATCAATAGGTCCACAGGGTATCTTTTCTAAGCTCTCATCCAGTCCCACAGCTTAAACATAACTCCAGCCAGACTGAAAATCATTTTGCTCAGGAATGATTCAAGTTTCTGGAAGGAAATTGCTTGCCTTAGATTTATTGTGTCTAAATTAGAGAGCAGACATTCACTTGGCAAAGATGGTAGCCCCTCTGAACAGTCCCAGGCAGGAAGACAGAGGCTGAGGGATGCTCTCACACCCACCCCAGGGTAACATTCCTGCAGTTACTGTGGGTGAGGAGATGGAGAGAACCCATTGTTAGCACCGGTGTTTTTACAACATTGATTTAAATGATAGAAAATCCAACTAATTCTTTCTGATTTGCGACATCACACTCATCGTGAATGTCCACCTGGTGGTGGATATCCAGGTGATACGGCACCTAGTACTTACTCCTATAATCTTCAGGCAGAGATGCCCATTCTGATGACTTGAGAGCTAACACAAAACTTCTCCATTTCAGAGGAGAATTTACCACCCACTGTCAGACCCATCCTCTACCATGGGAGCACAGCATTTCTCAAAAACAATCTCAGGATTTCTCCTGTGGTCCAAAATCTGCCCAACAACTTGAAGTCCTGAGCGCATTTGTTAGGATGCCAGGGTACAGTTTCCATTGCTCACTCTCACCTTTTCACCTTTATATCCAATTCTCTATCCACATCTGCTAACTGAAAACTCCCACCTTTTGGAACATCCCATCACCTTGTAGCTGTTGGTTTTCCACATTCTTTCCTTTCTTCCAGAAGGTCCCTCCATAACTTCTTCACCATGAATCTTCTAAGTGCCAGTGATACATTGAGACCCAGCTTTGAAAGGTCATCCTGAAGGTCAGCTGCCAGGTGGCTCATTACAGATCACCCACTCAGCTGGGACTAAAATGGCTGGCTTTGTCAGCTCACACAGAGGGAGGATCAGGACTGCCACACACATTTCAACAGCGCTAACACTGTAAAGCCAATCAAATACCTAGTTGAAAGGAAAAGTTATATTTTAGCAGAGAGAGATAGAGCAGCAATTCATTGTCAAGTTTGCTTTTTAAAGCTCAGTTTATCAAGGACCAGTCAAAGCTCGTATGAGACGCTCTTTTTCACTTTGAACCTGTGTTCTTTAGCTCAGGTCAAGGAAGATTTTTAAAGCTAATTAAATGTTCATTCCTAATGAGAACATAAATGAAATTCTAAATCCCACTAATTAAGCTTAGAGAACACTGGCAATATTAAGGGTCAGAGATTTTCTCTCCAAAATTCCAGAAAGACATTTAGACATTCAAATAATTAACAACTGGAGTTTTTATCATTGGTAAGAGCAGATGAAAAATGCTGTCCATAAAATCTTTTAAACTAAATTGTGAAACTTTAAACTAACCTCTGCTGGATTCAAGCCATATTTCTTACAAATCATAGGCATGCTCAATATTTTATCCTCACAATCTAGCAATCTTTTTTAAAAACATATTTACTAGTACAAGAAAAATATGTTCGTAGCTAAAGTTTCTTTTCCTCTATCTCAACCCAATTTTGACTCTGGAAAGATTGTACTTTTAATTGATCTATCATCTTTTTTCTAAGACTCAGGATTTGGACTAAGTGTTGCTCATTAGGACTTAATACGTACATAGTTATAATTTTAAAATTGTCCCCAAATATTAAGCGTACTTTAGATTTCATGGTCTTCAGAAATCAAAAGCGCACGCTGAATGCATTTAAATATCAAGTTTACATTTTAGTTTATGCCTATAGGGATGACACTGATGGCTGGCTTAAAAGTGAATATTTAGCTTTTTTCTATACCCCTAAGAACCCACCAATTATTTAGCACTAACTAGGGCTGGTCAATGTAGAAAAAATGTCAGTTTTTTTTTTTTTTTTTGTCTTCACATTGACTTTCATCTGGTCTCCAAGGATCAGTTCATTATAATTACAGTTTCAGGTATTCTCTTCTTCAGGCAGTTGGTTAAATAAAGGCTGCATTGATTCCTCATAAACATATCATTAACAAAGGTCATCCCCTCAGCTTCTCTGAGGAGCACTCAATCAAAAAGTAAACCTGAGAGACCCACCTAAGAATAGTGCTCTTCATCGCCTATCTTCCCTCAGAGGCACCGGGTGTCTACCCATCCCAAGCACTGCGGTTATATATTATTAAAGTTTATGACAATTGTGGGACTATAAGGTCCTCAGCCATGCCCTTAAGTAAGGAAAACTTCATTAAACGCCATACGATATAAGTGTGTGATGGGTAGCTACTTTGGCTAATAGGTAAAAATGTTCATAAAAGTAGAATGAAAATATTATAAACCAACATACAAATGATCAGTTTTTTATATTCTCTTGGGTTATTCTGCTGTTGTTTTATGAAATCAATGATGAAAAAGAGAAACACAGAGACAGAGAGGAGACAGACAGAGGCATAGACAGATAACAGAGAGAAAGACAGAAAGGGGGGGGAGGGGAAGGAAAGGGAGGCAGGAAAAGAAAAATAGAAATGAAAATCAAAGTTTTTATACTAACATATATGCTCAAATGAAAAATACTGTTTTCCACATACCCAGGTAAAGTTTATATTTGGGCTTGTCTAATCACTACAGCATAATCCAGCTGTGTTTCTTTTTTTTTCCCCAAATCACAGCGTACTTCAGACATTCCATTAGGAAGGAGACTGGGTGTGTTGTAATAATACAGGAAGGTCTAAGAAAGATTGTTCAGTCTTGCAAGATACTATAATATGAATATAAATATACCTCATTCCCTTTTTTCCAAGAAGTTTCAACTCCTATACTATATTTTTGTTGTTCCTGTGACTTTCTCTGCAGATAGTTTTCTTTTTCTTTTTTTAAGGTGAATAATGGTGAATAAGGATGAATAGACTGTTTTCTGGACACATGGGGAGGCAGTGACTGCAATCTCAGAACAAGTGACCTAACATGAAGGAACAGAGGCAGAGATATGCCAACCAGCCTCTCCATGTGCCACTGAAGAGGCCCCCAAGTCCTGAAATTGGCCTCCAGTTTCCTGAGCTGTACGTATTCCTGACAAAGAGATGGAATATCCCTGCATGATTTCACTTTCCAGAGAACCAAGTTATTCTGGAAGCTGAGCAGATCCAATTGTCAGGCCTGATCAAGGCTTTGCCCTCATGTCATCCACTGCTGGGTTGCTGGTTTGCTGCAGGAAGTTCTCTTTGATACCAGGCACACTTCCACCACAGAAACATTTTGCTGTATTATCTTTGAATCAATTAGGAATTCCCATGGCAACCCAAGATCACTTTTCACTTAAAAATGTATTCTAGTTTCAAATTCAAAGTTTGTATTTAGCTGCAGAAATTAAAATATTCTTGTCAAGAAATAGTTTATAGTATGAAAACTTTAGAAGCAATAGCATTCGCTTCCCTATTAAAGTGAACAAAACATGAAAGAGATAGAGAGAGAGAAGCTTTCCCTCAGGAAGACCAAGAGGTAACAGAGATAAGGGATGAGTGTGGAGTGCTTGTGAAAACAAGAAGCAGACCAGAGGCTGATGCTGAAATGGCATGTTGAGAATTTACACCAAAGAATCAGACATGGAGAGTGGAGTGGGAAGGCATTAACTCCCCAGAGGAGCGTGAGATTCTGTCTGCAGCCAAACAGAGGATGTGGATGACTGTGTCCCAGCCTTGCCACATGTCCACAGCCATGTGGGAGAAGTGGCTGCTCTCCTCCAGGAAGGTACCTCTACCACTGGTTGCACCACTTGGTGCATCAGGATGAACTTCTGGCCATCCTGCAGGTTCCTTTCCATCAGATTCACATACTGTTCCATGGTGTTGTACTGCGAAGGAGACAGGCTGCCACTGGTGCTCCACCTGAACCCTGACCATCCTTGTATACTCTGGTGAAGCCCACGTGGATACTAATTAGCACAATGGGAAGAGAGGTCTGCAAAGACCTGTGATCCTCCAACCCTCCATTCCTGGTGTCCCTCTCATTATGTAAGTGAACTCATCATTTTTGGGGAAATCTCTCAAGTGTATCATAAAAGAGTAAGGATTAGAAGAAAAGGAGACTGGATGTTATTGCTATCTTTAATTTGAATAGCATATGCAAAAACACTCCTCAGCATATTTTAAGTCACTTGGGAGCTGTCTGTCTAAATGTGTATAATGATATCCGTATGATAAATCAGCTACCCAAATTGAAAATGTAGCAATCAAGTATATCTTAAGTATTTATTACTTCTCAATTGGAGCAAAGGACCTATAAGACATGGATTGAGAATTAAGGAAGTTTCATCCAGACAGCATGTAATATTGTAACATTATTTACTGGGCTGTAAAGACCTATACTTGCCTTATTGTTTTATGTTGTTGCTCCAAGTTTTCATAAATAACAAACTTACTAGAAATATCAGAAATATAGGAAATTTGGAATAGTGAGAAGAAGAGACTGGGGAGAAAATTAGGGGAAGAGATGGAAGAAGGAAAAATAAGAATGGAGGCAGAAAGAGAAATTTTCAAGAAGAGGAAAAATAGAAGGGAAGTGAAATCTATAATTTCCAGTGTCTTCATTTCTGTGATGTTGCAGACACTATATAGTCCTGATACCAATAGCATCTGCTTCCCTTTTGTACATGACACCCAGGTACTACTAAATATGTAACATTTGGATTACTTTAGATTATTTTTCTCTTTTTTTTAGAAACTGGAACACCAACTTTCAAGTACTGAGGGAATTGCACCATTAAAAATGACCTGCTGTAGGAGCAATGGTACTGCAGTACAGTAAGTAAGAAGGTAATCAAGGTTGAGGAAATAGGAGGAGTGTGCCCCAGGAAATACAGGTCCTTTGAGGGATGGAGCCTTGTGGGCAACATGAGAAAAGTCATGGAATTGTAAAGGGCATCTCAGTCAAGGTACTCAACTGCAGAACAGGATGGGGAACCAAAATGTGTTCCTCAATGGAAACTCTTTCAATGGGAAAAGTTTTTATCTCCCAGGATCCTGACACATGGGCAGTGAAATTTCAAGAGTTCATGAAGAGATGAATTTTATATTCTGACTTGCAAAGAAATAACTACTCATAGGGGTTGGTAGACAATGAGCCTCTCTCTCTCTCCCTCTCACGCTCTCTCTCTGTTTCTTTTTATAGGTTCTAAACTCAGAAGAAAACAATTACAAAATAATGAAGTTATGTCATCCATTGAAATAAGATTGACTGATTTTTACTTATAAATGCATAAATCATCATTATGGCATTTTTAATTTTAGGAAATTAAAAATTTCTTTTTAAGAAATTCACTTACAGTTAGGAGAAATCAGAACCAAGATGATTATGTATATAGTATTTCTGTTAGAATAAATTTTAGACATAGCCCAAAATTCTGCATGTCATGTGAAGAACATGTTGGTAAGTTGCACCATATGATGTAAATATTTTCATGTGGTTATCTTTTATGAATCCTGCGTCCTATGTGCTACTAGCTGTAATGGGTCCACTAGTGGATAAAGCAGCTTTGCACTCCACCAAGTTTATGCTTCAACTCTATCACTTACTATCTATCTAAATTTAAGCAACTTACTTTTCTATGTTACTTGACTAAAATGGAGCTAATAGTATTGTCTATGATTAAATACACTTAACACATTTAAAACAGTGCCTGGAATATAATAAATGTTCCAGAAGAGTTAGCTAATGATCATTTGTTTTCAATATCTGAACAATAATATGAAAATAATGACAGAAAACAGTAACTCATGAAAAATAGTTCTGAGATGAGTTGAATAATCTGGAATTTTACAATAATATATCTTAGTTATGTTTATTTAAAGGAATCCATTAGTGCTTTTGAGTTACTTACTGGGGCTTCTGTAACAAAATAATAGGCAGGATGGCTTCAACAACAAATTGTCTCAAGCTTCTAGAAGTTAGGGTTGCTAGATTTAGGTGTCAGTAGGATTTCTTTTTTCTTAAGGATGTGGGAGACAATCAGCCCCATGTTTCTTTTTCTGGCTTTGTTGGTTCGTACCTGACATTATCTGGCAAGTAGGAGCATTATCTTGATCTCTAAATTCATCTCCTGATGTTCTCCCTTGATGACTGTGTGTTTTCTTATTAAATTTCTTAGTAAAGAAGTAATCCCCAAGTAAGTTTACATCCCACAGTGCTCTGGGTTAGGACTTCAACATGTGAACTGTTATGGGACACAACATAACTCATAACAACTATGAATATGTACGATTCTACTTCTTGCTGTAATAACCATGCTACCTTCATTTGCGAACATGTACATTCATGTTAATTTGTCTTTCATAAACTGCTCAATAAGTTTGAAGATATTTTCTATGATTATTTGCTATTTCAATTCCTGCTTAGCACTTTGACAAAAAGTTAAACTAAGATGAAATTAACTTATCTTTTTTTGGTATGTATTTATTTATTTTAATTGATGGTATTTATGTATTTTCATCATTATACACCCCAAGGTTCACCCACTATTTTCTCACCCCTGAGCTTATCTTAAGGATTCTTTGTTAAATAGTTAAAAAATCATTCAAAGTTAAAATAATATTTTATTATTCAAGAATGTTCCCAACATTATAATCCAGCCTTGGTGAATTATTAAATAACTATTGTAGTCAAATTCTTTTTAATTTGAGCAACCGTTTCTCTATATATGGGAAAACTTTTAAATTTGATCTTTTAGAACAATACTTTGTTATCTTTATATAGATGAGTGTTCTCTAGAAAAACAGAACTGATCAGATGTGTATGAACACTCTGATTGATCAAGAACTAGTTCACCCAATAGTGTGTCTGGCAATATGGAATCTGCAGAGGGGGACTATCATGTTGAGCCCCAGTAAAATTTTGAGGCTAACAAAAAAGCCTGCCCTTTAGGTAGAATTCTCTGTTCCTTGGTAAATCTCAGTCTTTTCATCTTAAAATCTTCAACTCTTCAAATGTGGCCAATTCAATGTCTTACATAAATTCTACTGATTCAATCATTAATCTTTTCTTTAAAAAAAAGTTTCATGGTAACATTTAGAACACTTTTTGATCAAAAGTTGTATATCCTACCCACAGTGAAACATAATTAACCATCACCATATTGTATTTGGTTAAGATCAAGTACTTATGCTACTTAGTTTTCACAGGCAGAGATGAAGATATAAATTTCATAAGTCAACTGATAACTTTTCATCACCCACCAAATATATATATATATAATATATATTAGTTTTTGATATTCTTCCCACCAAAACAGAAAAGACTATGCAAACATTGTCTAATCAGAAGATAAAAAGAAAAATAAATAGTAAAATATATTTTTTTAATCTCCTTGTATTTCAGGTGGAAAAGAAAAAAAAATAAAATGAACTAGACACTACCTTCGGTAAAGCATATTCATTAAATTTGGCCAATGGAAAGTGAGGTGATATTTAAATTCAATTAAATTTCCAGTGCGTCTCCTATCTTGATGAATTGTTAGTTAATTTCATCAGCTTAATTCATAAATCAGTCTAAATTATCTCTTTATAAAACACAAGCAGAATTGTGAAGCTAAAAGTTTTTAATAACTTGCTGGAAAAAGTCAGATCTAGCCTCACATTCTGTGACTCCCCTGCATGAACTCTGACAGTAGAACCAGGCACAAGTTAATTATCATTTGGCAAATGTGGCAGACTTGATAGGTTGTCAGAAATGCTCTCTTCTCCCCCCTCACCTCTCCTTCTAAACTCAGCTTATAAAGTAAGCACTATTCACTCTCATTCTCCTGGAGTTCCAAAATCTTATTTGGATCTTGGTGTATGAGCGCACCTGAAGGTGTGAGCCTTGTCCACTCCACCATCTTTGACCGAATTGTGCTGCTTTAACTTGCAGAAGGTTGTAGACTACATTTCCCAGAATCCCATGTCTTTTTTCTTTGATTATAATTTATTAATTTGTACATGTTTGTTCAGCTATTAAATAGAAAGTATATTGGATTTAACCCCAAAGATCTGAAAAACAACCGAACAATCCTGGGGCATGATGGAAAGATGTTGGTTTTCCTTCTTTTCTACCTATTCTATAGCTGAGATGCTGGGCCTCTCTGAAGTTATTCATGGTTTTTGTTTGCTAAAGAGCTTGATACACTACCCTTGAATAGTTTTAAAGTGACAATCATTTCCGGGGAAGCAAATGCTATTGTGCTACTGGTCAAACAGAGGCTTTACAGGTATAATTAATGACCCATGGTGAATCTGAAAAGTCCCTGGATTTACTCTATGACCATTCTCCCATTCCTAGTAGCAAAATTCAAATAAAAATACTCAGTTTCTGATGTCTCAGCTACTCTAATTCTCTGATCTGTTGACCATGTAATAGGAAAGATAAAGATGAACAGTCTCTACTCACATGGCAGAGTACTAGAAGCAATATCACACCCTGGAAGGCAAAGTGGAGATGGGGGTCCTCATCGTGGAGCTGAAGGGTCGAGTGTTTGTATAGGAGTGTCTGCCCTTGGCAAAGGACAAGGATCATCATAATGTAAATCAGAGGGTGACCCTAACTGGTGTGGTTTCTTACTGAGGCAAAGAACTCTGATGTTACCAGAATAAAGGACACAAAGAGTTTGCTTTCACCTCATAGGGTAGCAACTTATAACTCTTCTCTAGTGCATTCTTGGGGATCCTGACCACATCCACAAGTCAGAACATCATGCTGTTCTTGTGCATTGATGACATCATGCTTATCACATCTGATGAGCAAAAATATTGTGAATATCCTAGAGAACCTGACACACACGTGCCACAAATCGGAGAGGAACAGCTAAATCCAGGCCCAATTCCTTCAATCAAACTATCTAGTTGCCAGATTTCTGGGAGTAAATTGAAGTATTTTGTCCAAGGAAAAAGCCTTTGTGAGACTGGATTTTGTTACTTTCACCTACTTAATATAAAACCTTAAAGATTCCAGAAGAACAGAGCAAGCCGTCATTCTGCATGGGATAGAGCTGTGCATTTGATCTGCCATGGAGCCTTCCCTCTGGGTGGGGTGCAGGTGTTCCAAGTATCCATGGCAGAGAGCCAGGTGAGCCCCTGCAGACGCGAGTGCAACCTTCTGGGATTCTGGAGCCAGACTCTGCATCTGGTGCCTGCAACTTTCCTGAGAGTCTACTGCACTCTCTAGACACAGACCCTTCGCCCTGAGTCACTAAATAATCACCGGCTGGATCTGTCCTTCAAGAAGGGGATGAGGTCAAGGTCAAGTCATCAGCGAAGTGACACAGGGGCATGCTGTCTCTAGCGGAGGACTTATAGATGATATCTCTGGAAAGCAGAACAACATAAAACTCAGGCTTATCACCTCCTCTCTCTCAATTTCAACATGGTCACCAGGAACTCCCTTGAGGCTTGTTGAGAAAGAAAGCATGAAGTCCTGTTTACCTATCCCAGCAGGCTACATGGCATCACTAGCAAGTACACTGCGCAGGCACTCAGCCAATACTGAGGACCCTGCCACAGCCCCAGTCTTCAGGGACCTGCAGGACTTTGAGGAAGGACCTCTGTCAGGGCAGAACCTCAGGGGACTACTGTCTCTTCCCCTTTGGGGATACCTGGGAGCAGCAATGTTCTGAGCCTGAGTCTTAAGCAGTGGTTAATCAACTGCTCCAGGCAGTTGGAGCTGTAAAGGAATGGAAATGAGAAAGGGTGACAGTTCCTGAAGAAGCCTGTGGTCAGATGGGGACTGTGGATGTTCTTAGTGTGAAGTTATTTTGTCCCATTGTAATTGCTGTCCAAGAGTTGTGGGGCAGGCACGGTGTGTAGAAGGGCTTAAATCGGTATTGTTGAGGCTTCAAGATGGGGAGGAGTCACCAGAGCTTTTAAAACTGGGATAGAGCTTCTCTCCAAGAAAATGCTGTTCAGATCACACCTTCTGGTGATTCTTAGATCTTCTGGTTAATTTAGGTCCTGTTTAAAATAGTTTACTTTTTTCCAATATCCTTTTTGTTGAGTGAAACTTCTCATTTAAATCTTATCTAGAAACTTCTTTGTGCACATCCAGAAAACCCTTTTTAAATAACACATATCTGTGGACAATTGGAAACCAACTCATTGTGAGTTTCAACTTTGAAAGGGAAGTAAAAATCCTTTGAATCCTCATCTCTGAGTAGCAGCATGGTTATATGCACACAGGAGCATATCAGAATCTGTATGTTCTTTTTCATCACTCAGTCTCTGATCTACCCTTTTTGCCTGTTCAATTTATTTGGCCAAAGAAACAAAATATTGTAAATGGTTTTAGAGATCAGTTCAGCTAACTTTCCTTGCAATGGCTTTCACTGATGAAAAATAAGAGCCAAAAAGGCAAACTGAGAGACAGTCAAACGTGACAGGAAATCAGACATACAATTAAGAAACATAATTAATAGACACATGCACTTACTTTCTTTGTATAAGACACAATCTAAATGTTCTACATATACTAAGCTATTTCACTCTTACACAACCCTATTATTAACTACAAGGAAATATCTACAGGAAACTGAGGCTGAGAAGTAAATTAACTTGTCAAAAGTCACGTGGCTGGCAAACGATCAAAATCCTTGATACAGGGTCTGACAAAGATAGTAGTTAATTGCATAATTAATAGCATTTCTTTCCCATTTCTTACTTCATTTTCAATAGAACCAAGTGAAGATGCAGGGACCAGAATTCAATTTTCCTGCCTGCAATCTCTTCTTCCCACAAGCACTCACTCTCGTCTGTCTTGCCTCTTCTCAACCTCTGAAATTAGACTATAATCATTTATAATTGACTAAGAGCAATTCACTTCTTTTTTAATTTTACTTAAAATCATGTTTCCCCTGAGACCATCCTAATAAAAAAAACTTACCTGTATTAAATTCTTTTTTACTTTTTTGATATTTTTAGTCTTCTCCCAAATTTCACAAGAAGATTTTTTTATATTACTAACTAAAAAAGCTTCTGTATATTTTAACCGTTATATTTAAACTATTTTATGAGTTCATGTTTATTACTACAAATATAAATCTCCAAAGTCTTATAGTCTATTTTTTCTTACTATATACTATCTTTAACTGATACCTAGCCCCATGAGATTTTTCAGTAAAATTAAATTGATATGAAAAATGAACTAATCCTCTAGAAGAAATGACATTTTCTCTCTTTCATCAGAGATTCTAATCTATTATTTTGGCTACTCTCATCACTATAATCCCTAAAAGAATTCTACCACTCTTCTACTAGTTCAGTAAAGGAAATACTTTTCCAGAAAGGTCCAGCTTCTCTCTCCACCAGATGGTTTAGTCCCTTTAATTATTTTCCTATAATCCAAGCACTCTGCCACTTCACAATGTCTTCTCTAGGTCACGATGGGAAAGAGGTGAGATGTTGCTCAGTGTCAGTTCCTGTACTTGAAAACATCAACACTCCAAAACCTTTTCAGTCTTAGAACTGAACTAAAAGACAATACTATGAAGAAACTATGGGATTAAAATGTTTAGCACAAGGTCAAATAGATGGCATTTTATCAGCAAACATGAATTGAGAAATTTGAATGGCATTATGGGTGAAAAAGAATCAAGATGAAGGAACAGCATATTTTCTCATTTTCTAGTACAAAGTACAAGTAAAGATGGTTGGTAACTGACTTACTTTTCCAAGTGTTTTGATCAACTTAAAAACCTAAATGGATAAAAGATTTTGCTTGGAAAGGAGGAAAATGACTTACTGTCACTGTATCCAAAAGGGATTTTGAAGGAGTTCATATCCACTGGAGCGTCACTCAACTCTGTAGGGTGCATAAGGCTGCATGACACAAAGACTTTGTAATAAAATGATTGCAGCGGCTAAAGGATTTTTAGATATCTCCTTAGAAAATATGAGGGACATACTTTATAGCACATGATAAACTTTTATAATCAGAAGCAGTGTCTGATCAAGAACTTAGGCCACTTCAAACTCATTATTAACTAAAAGGTTAATACTATAGGGCTCAGTTTAGAAACTCTCAGTTGAGAGATGCTCCTTATCTTATTTTTAATAGTTGCTGTTTTCAACCCACAAGATTCTATACAAAAGCAAAATTTCATTGGTGGTAAACACTTCCAAATTTTTTAACCTTGCTTTCCCACCACTGGGCTGTGAAAGTCTGACTATGTTTTCTTCAATAAAAAGACTGTGATTCCCATAAATCCTTTAAAAACAACTCCAGTGCTCTGACATGAAGCTTAATAACAAGTTGCTTTGGGACTCCAGAGGCAAAGGTGAGAGCTAACAAAGCAGTTCCCAAACCGGTACTAGATTGTTTGTGGGATGCAAAATGAGATTTTCCGAAACTCTATAGACTTCATCCTCTGATATCCATCCTCTGATTTGGTCAGTCCTCCATTGCTATCTTTTCCTTCCAAACAAAATGTTGGTGTAAAACTCCTCTGAAGGATAGTTTTACTCAAAAAAAAAAAAAAAAAAAAGCCTACAGTAAAAACATCTATTCACCCACACATGCATTCTTTTTTCACTTTATCCCAGTTGTATATTCATGAAAACAGCACACCAACTGCACAACTTCATTTATAAATTGCATGGGAATTTTCTACAGCAAGCATGAGAAGTTTGAGCATATAAGAGACTGGTTGCAGGCAAAGGAATCAGACACAGATGTAACTGTACGCATAATATATAGATTGACTTTTTCAGAACAGCTAGAATGTCAAGAAGTGGCACAAATTGTTGAACAAAAAAACTTACTCTATGATGTTATCAACATCATATTGTCTTTGAATTGTCTTGAGTAATACCTAAAGAAAATGAGGGAAAAAATGCCTCATTCAACAAAAATTATCCATGTTTATGATAACAAAGCTGTGTATATAACAAAAGTAGCAATGTGCCTGCATTAAGTACTAAGCACCAAGACTGGATGCCAGGGACTGAGTTCCCTCCCTTTAAGTCTAGAAAAGAGCCCAGGATATGGAAACAATCCAAATGCCCCCACAGATGACTGGGTCAGAAAGCTGTGGTACATGTGGTATATGTACACAGTGGAATATTATTCAACTAAAAAAGACAAACAAGCCGCAGTAACATGAATGGAGCTAGAAGAAATCATGTTAGTGGAAATAAGCCAGAAAGAAAAAGAGAAATATGGGATGCTATCACTTATATGATAGACAGAGGGAAAACAAACAGACAAGAAAAATTTAAACCTCTCAATAGACCTGAAGCATAGAACAAGAGAGGGGAAGGGGAGGAAAACCTGGGGAGGAAAATCAGGCACAGATATTTAGAAGGTTCAGGGTGATAAAGTGGTGGGAGAACTTGGGGTTAGACAATGATGTAACATATGTGTTTTCGCAATCAATTAAACAAACAAAAAAGAAGAGCCTGTTACTTGCAACAAAGCTAACTTATTAGCACTGACAATAATGCAGGTGTGGGGTCTGTATTCCCTTAGTCGCGACAGTGGGGACTCCGCCCGCCAAAATTTGAGAGCTGAAACCCGAAATTCCTCTAGGTCTCCAGGGAGTAGCAGATGGGCTCAGCCTGGGGAACTGTGCCTAGAGCCTGCTCACTTCACATCCCTTCTTCAAGGAACAGAACACTGGGTTAGGGTAGGGGGTAGGCAGCCACAAACAATTACTCTTTGGGTCAGAAAAGGTCAAATTTGGGTGAGTCAAAGCAGAGGATATCTGCCGAGTTAAGTTTCTACTTGAGTTAGGGTAATGCCTAGTTAGCAAAATGTTTCACTTTAGCAAATCAGAGGGAAAAAGGAAAGAAGCAGCAACACAATGAACACCTAAAATGGGAAGGAAACAGAGTGGTTTGGATCCTAGGCTTGGGAAGCTGGACGCCCGGGTGGGAGGCTGGGGATCTAGGCGGGAGCGGAGCGGGTGGGCGCCGGGAGATAAGGAGGACCGAGCCGGGAGCCCTAGCTGGTTGCGTCTGGGAACCCGGGTCGAAGCGAACAGCTAGTGCGCGCGCAGGGGACTGAGGGGTGGGGCGGGGTCCCAGGCTAGTAGGGGGACGGTGGTGGGCGCCTCCGGGCCACGCCCATTCGTAGGGTATGCTATGATTGGCTCGCACCCCAGGCCCGAGCTTCCCATTGGTGGCGCTCTGAGTCTGTGCGCTGTGGCCTTAGAAGGCCACCGGCGCCAGGTGCTGACCGGGGCTGCACGCAGCAGACTCGCGCTCTTAGGGGAGGCGGCCGGGAGCTAGCTGGGGGCGCATAATACTTCTCTGAACGGCGGTCGGGGCGCGGGGATCTCGGGGATGTTCAGAGCGGACCCGGAGGGTTCCGAAACCTGCAACTGAGAAAGGAGATGGACTGAAGGAGGTTTGAGAAGAAAGGCCAGTCCTCTGAGTTCCCCAGGCTCTGCTAATAAAAATGGAAATAAATAGTTTTCACTGTTGTCATGCTTTTCTCTCTACCGACTTACACATTTTGGGATAAGCAATTAAGTGTGAATGGGTATATTCCACAACCAGGGAATTCTCCTGTCAAGTAAAACTGCTCTATGCCTTGTGGCAATTCCATCGCCTCCACCAACCTTGATAACTCATAGTCATGGCAACTTTTAGAGATATTGATAGTGATTTAAGTTTAATATTTTCATAAGTCATGACAAACCTCTGATTTTCATGTAGTGGTGAGAAAGTGTCACACGTGGAACTGCATGAGCTACCTTGAAGTCCCGGCTGAGGATGCTTGTGCTTCTGCGACACTGGACACGAGTATTAGTTCTAAGACTGCAATTTTCTCATTTCTGAAATGAATGTCTCTTATCTCTCCAGTAACACCCGCTCATTGACTTTCCCCCCTAAGATGATGCTATCACACGCAGTGACTCAACTGACCTGTTACAACATACCCACTGTGTTCCAAAAATGACTGACAACTTGGAAGAATTCAAGAGAAATCAGTAATAGGCAGTGTGCAGGAAGGAGGAACATTAATAAGTATCTCATTGTGCCCTATATCTTATGAATTTTGTTTTTATTAAACTGACTACCTATTATAGCAAATAAAAAGCAAATCTATAAGTGGGAAAGGTGCCCAAAGGGGAACACAACCTCCATTTTCATCTTCACTTTGGTCATTATAACTCAAAACAGTATTTTACAAAGACTACCAAAGTAGTCAAGCATCGTTGGAATTCTCTTTTTACTTCTACAGGTAGGAAGAAGAATTTATGTGCAACAAAATAGCCAGAAAGAAGATTTAAGAATCTGAGCAACAGTACTGAACCACTTGTGCATTGGAAGGTTCATTTGTTCAATATTTGTTTGGTCTCTACACTACATTCATGTGAGAACACTAGCAGAGCTAGAGTGAAGGTTCCAGATTCCAGCGTTCTTCTCACACCTCTGAGGAAGCTTGTCCCTCAAAATCTTCACTCCCTCACTTGCAATCATTGATCTCTGACTGCCGAAGAGCCGCTACTCTGACAGGCACAGTTCTGCCCTCTGTCGGTAAATGCACTGTAAAACACTTACTTGTTTTTCCAAAGATTTCAGGCAGAAAATGAAATAACTTGTCTCTAGTTCTTGAGAAATAGAATCCAATTCACAAAGTTTTTTTGATTAGTTTGAGTGAATAGACACATCTTAAAGCATTTTGTGTGTTTATGACAAATAATCATGAATTTTTGCAGAGTATTTTGGAGGAGAGTGGTATCTGAGCACCTGTTCAGTGGAGTTGACAGAGTGTAGCATAAAATAAATATACCTATTCTGGCCATTACTTATTCTGGCAGGCAGCTGTGGAGGCATTTTGTTTCACTAAGACTAATTAATCTCTTCCAATACCTTTCCGAGAAGTGACTATGTAAGAATCTTATTTTAAAATGAATTTTAATTCTGAAAAAAAATGTCATTATATTCTACCAAGTAAAGTTTAGTTGGAGAGATATTGGGTTCAGAGAGTGAGGTTCTTGAATTACCTCTGGGAAAAGTTTCTCCACAGCTCCCTTTATGTGGTAAGTTTCTCTATGAAACAGTCATTAATTATAGGCAAAAGGGCAGGTTTATTATAAAAAGGGAGACAGAAGTTGTAGGATAAATGAGTTGAACACGCTTTTTCTCCATTAACCTCTATGACCAGCACCTATGGTATTGCACTTTTCCTATGCCTGGGTCAGTGTGTGTGCACATTTGTGAGTGGCTTCACCTGGGCTTGGTAGGCAAGGCTAAGAGTGTGGTGTCACTCCAGGGTGAGAAAGAGAGAGATAGAGTCAGAGAGACACAGAGAGATAGAGAGAGATAGAGAGAGAACCCAGGGAATGAGCATGAGGAATTCTGGGGGATGAAGGGGGTTCAATTGCCTACTGGCACCCCAGCCTGGGCCCGGGCCCTGCCCTGCCTGGTACGTCTGTGTAACTGCTAGAATTGCAAATTGGTGAACTTTATGCTTGCACTACCAATTGGTGTTACAAGCAGGATGGTTACCTTACAAGAATAAAGAACACTTGCATAGACACAAATGGCAGAAAGAGCTGCCCCTGAAAGGGACAGCTTTGTTAAGAGAGGCTACACATTGTTCCAGGCAGGTGGACTTGGGAGGAGAGCTGCCTCAGCTGCTTTGCAGAGGGAGGTTAACAAAGAGAAGCACCAACACTATCACTTGCAAATGTTGTCATGACTGAGTTGTATGGTCAGAATCTCTCTCCTTCTGTGAGTGCAACTCAGGTATCCATTGGGACACCCTTGTCTTGGAACGCCATCTGACTCTAAAACTTATTTTCAGTCTGCTGCTCATAACAGGCCCAGTTGCTCCATCCCAGTCAAGACCAACTCTCCTTTCAGTCCAGTTGTGACCTATTTACATTAACCAGGAAGGAAGCATCTCCTTACCCAGGCTGTTCTAGTGGTTTATTAAGGGAACTCTGAATCCAATAATGCACATCTTTGTAAGTTCATAATATAAGATGCAGTTTGCACTCCACCATTTCCACGCTCTTGGATTTAAACAGAACACAGAGGACCAGGTGTCTCCCAAAGAAACACCATGTTTTCTCTTTAATGTTTACAATTTTGAGTAGTTATCTCAGATTGTCTGCTTTCTGGTAAAATAGTCTACCTCAGCTCCAGTAATAGGTCCTCTAGCTATACTGATTAATTTTTAATGTTAAAGATTAATGTAAAAACCTGTTTAAACATTTGCCAGAAGCTAAGAAAAATAATTTCAAATGATTGATTCTAAAGCCCATAGAGACTAGATTTTCTGGCAGACATCTGACCACTTCTTTGAGGCTGTGTACTGGGACCTGAACTTGTGGAGCTGATCCCCCACTGAGATGTGCTTTAAAGGGCAGTAAAGCTTGGACCCAGAGGTCTGGTCCCTGGGTGGCCATGGAGACCAGGACCGAGTTAGCAAATCAGCTATATCAAAAGTGTACAATGTGTGGATTTAGCTGAGAGAGAACTATATAGCCAAGATGCAGACTTTTTCAGAACAAGATGTAGGAGTGCATGGAGTTTGAGATTTTCATTCCTTTTTTTATTTTGACAATAATCTTGATGTCTATTTGGATAAACTGCTTTTCTAAAAGTAGATGTGGCAATGGTTACTTTTAAAATGAGTCTGAACTTGAAGCTTTTATTTTATTAATTATTATTTTTAAACCATTTTAATTTGTCATCATTAACACAGGTAGCATTTTTATCCAGGGGGTAATGCTGAAGTCATCGCTAAATCTCCTGGACTTTATTTAATGAATGTTCATGTCTTAGTCACAGAACAAACTCCACATGGACTGACAGGAGGTGACAGAGCCTTCATCATCTGGACCAGGCAGAGGGAGAAACTGGAGACTGGAGTCAGCTTGTGCTTCTCACTGTGTTAGTCAGAAACCCCTGAGTTGCATTGTTCAGTTTGGTTCCAAAACCTACCCAAAAGTCAGGAGAGCTGGAAATTGCGAAGACCCAGAAGATAGCATAGAAATGGTTCTTGAGAGCATGTGCTCTCCAATAACTGGCATTTTTTGTTTATTGTGATGGGACTCTTTCCTACACTCTGTCATGCGTGCCTACATCAGGGGGAACACTTGCATCTTAGATGTTCAGGAGTGGCTCCTCATGGTTGCAAGAGGGATGCCACATCCCTTACTAGTAGGTCCTCATATGACTATGTCAGGAAAAGATTTTACTGACTGCTCTCTATCAACATCTCAGTAAAGGCTAGTTTCAACTGTGTTCATGCCAAAGCTAAGTTTCACAGTCGTCTAAACACACATTTATAGTGTTATCAAGCTGATGGAAGCAGAGACGTTGTTTTTGCAGCTCTACCATGGCCCCAATTCCTTCTGCTGCTATGCTCTGTTTTGCCTCAGGTTTGTTCCTGTACTACATAGTGGGTGGTGTACCTGCAAGCAGCAAGAAGAACAGAGAAAACTAAGAGTCTGGTGTGCAGTCTTATAGGGAAGGCTGCTGCTGACGCCTTACCACTGAGTCCTGCCCTTGACTCAGTGCTATCATCCTGCCAAACTAGGAGAATGGGGAATACACTGCATGTTTTGGGAGGCATGGGCCCAGTGACATTTTTTATTACAATGAAAAGGGCATTATGGAAATTGAGATGACTAGCTATCTCTAGATCAGGGAGGAAAACCTTCTTCTAAGAACTCCCAGCTCATTTCCCCTCTGCTCCATCTAGCCTGGAGTGGGTCTGCTGTTTATATTAGGATTACCGGGGAGAATACAGAAAGTCCTATTAAATTGGAATGTCAGAAAAGCAAGAAATACTTTTCGATTATAATCATGTCCTGTGTAAAATCCATTGTTGCTTATCTGACATTTCAATTTAACAGGGCATCTTGCATTTTTATTGCCTAAATCTGACAACACTGTGAAAGAGATGTTGGGAAAAGGAGTGTCGACCAATTCCGGCTTTTCTGAGTTTGAAAGGAAATGTCTGAGAGAGGTTACATCCACATGCTCAAGGGCACACAAAGGAAGACATCACAAGTGAAGTTTGAAGGGAGGTTGTGAACCCAGAGTTATTAGAAGGTTGTAGGACCAGTACATAGGTTCAAATTATCCACTTCCTGACTTTGCGATCTCACATATTTGCTTGTGGACCATGACAAGGTGGCAATTTTCATTTGACCAATCAAGGATGGCATTTGTGGTTTCACTATCAGGGTGATGGTCCCCACTGCCCTCACCCCTCCACTCCCCAACTGGAAATCACTATCTCCTGGTCCACATGCCTCCTGATCAAAGTCTCTACTTTTGGTCAATCAGATTAAGAGATTTTCATGTTTGTAACTTTTCCAGGAAAACAACAATTCTTTATTTTATAGTCATTGCTTAATTTTATTTCACACCAGGACACTTTGGTGAGTGAATGGTGGAGTATTGATAATCTCATGCAAACAGCTGGGGTACATGGATACCCAATTTGCTGCCTGTGTGACTTGATCTCTAATGACATGAAATGCTCTCTAAAATAAAAATGTAGCACTCAGCCCTGCCAGGCATTGATGTGTAGTACATTTGCTTGATGAAGTAATATTCCTTTTCTCAAGAGTAAACAGGTGGAAGCCGATTCAGTTTCCATGAGTGCCAAAAGAGAACCATCCAACGGAGACACAATGATCCATCCAAAAGAAATGGTCATAAAATCCACCTACCATTAGTCCATCATCTAGTTATTTTTAGTGAATTCACTGAGCAGCACAAGAGTTTGGAACTGCTGTGCTGCAGCCTGTGTGGGTTCATTCTTCTTTCACTAAGTTGGGGGTCAGTTTTCCAGGGTGATGCTGTGGCAATGCTGGTTGTATAGAGGATATTCCATCTGGTAGGTGGGAATTATATTTGAAAAACATTTTTAAGAAAAGAATAATTTTGGCAGATTTACCAAAATTAAATTTTGTAATAATACCTACATGAATAATCTTCCCTGGGTAAGGAAAGAGCTTACTTAGTACATTTTTTTAAAGCACATAATAGGATAATGACTTTTCAGAGAGCTTAAAAAATTATTTTCATTACCTTTTAAAAAATATTAGCTGTAACGAAGTGTTAGAAACTTGAATTAGAATTTGGCAAAACCAATTCCACAGTTATTTTTTTCTGTACTCCAAGAAAATTTTAACACTAATATTTATTAACAAATATTGTTGAAATCCTGAAGTGTTGAAATCCTGAAGAATTTTCATGATGAATATTGCAATATTCAAATAAAGTTCAAAAAATTTAAAAAACAAATTTTTTAATAAAAATATGGAACTTTGCCATTTAAGGCAGCATGGATGAAACTTGAGGGTTTTATGCTAAGTGAAATGAATTTAGATGTGATTTGTAGAGTTATTTTACTGCAGATCAGCCTCTCTGTCTATGCATATTTATTATTCTCAACATATTAAAAATTCTTTAACCCACATACAGTAATAAATTCTAGTTCATTATATACTTAATTGTAAAAAGTAATATTCACTGAATATACCATGATTCAAATAAACAATGTTGGTAATTTCTAAGGAAACACTATCCAGAATCAAAGCATTTAATGCTAGGAACATCTGCTGATCAAGTCACAGTCGAATCAAATGCAGGTTTACAGAATACTGTAAAGATATCATCAAGCTCCAGGCAATGAAATGCCAAGACTATGAGAGGCCCGGTACATTAACTTCATGTTTCTAGTGATTTATTAGTTTTTTTTTAAACCTGCAATGTCAAGGTGATTGGAACCCACCTCTAAGATATGTTTAAGCTATTTGCTTTTATCTGATGTTTTCACCTAGCTCCCCTGAGGACTAGCAGAGGCAAACAAGCTAACATTGCAAATGTTTGGTATTATGACCTTATTAGTGTTTAAAGTACCCGAGTCTATTCAAACCTGGCAACTAACTGACTCCTTGGTCCTGCTTTGTAGTGTGGTCTTCCAGCCACACATTCTAACAGGATGAGGGCAAATGATTTTTATGTTAGTTTTCAAAATGCAGATAAGCATAATATGGAATGATTTATCTTTTAACTATTCACATTCTGTTTTATTTTTAATTCCAAAAAAAGAGATAATTTAGTACATGTTTCTCTTCTAGATGTGGTTACTTTTCCAGTGGTTTCTGCTGAATGAGATCTCTTCTTTGTAGAGGATATTTCAAGGTCACAAGATCAAGCACACGAATTGAGTCTTGAAAAACTAATCATCAGATAAGTGGATAAGCTGAATTTATCAGGGATCTATTGGGTAGAAATAAAAGTGTGGAGCTGAATGAATACAGAAGAAGTAGAGAAGCACAAGGTCATTCTGAAGCCTGTAATGAAACACCAGTTAGGAGCTGACCGCTAACAGTGGTTGCAGCAGCATTTGGGGAACCACTGATGGTTTGTCTGTGTAATGGGTAAACAAAGTAGCATCCTCTAAAGACATTGATTAAGTATAATTGCATTTAAAATGGGCAAAGGAAATAATTTCCATCCTGAAGCAGCTGAAGAGCATGGTACTGATAATGGAGGTTCCAGTTAGCACCATCTGAACCAAGTGAGTCTAAAATAGGTAAGGTGCTTCCCTAAAAGAATATGGACAAATACCAAATCTATGTCCTTCCAAAGTATCCTCTGGAGGCAATTTAGAGTGGGGCATTTTTTGTTGAGCCAGAATAACACATCCCTGCCGATACCTGCTAAATCCGCAGTGTTCCTCCCCTTCTTGCCTGGACATTTGCCTTCATGCCAACATGATCACGGCGTAAGCAGTGAAAACAGAGCCAAAAACATTAGTGTGAGTTAAGAGAGACTGTAAATGCTAAGCTTGCACTATTGAAACTTACGATAATAAAAATGTATTCAGCAAAAACTGCAACTAAAAAATCAAAAAAATAAAAAGATGTCTATTTTATATTTAGACCAGGTAAAGAGAGACAAAATGAGAAAAGGAGAGAAAAGTAAAGGGGAGACAGCATGGTAAGAATGGGAAACGGAAGGAAAATACTAAAAGAAGCTGAAGAAAATAAAGAAACTTTAGTGTTAAAGAGTAATTTTTTTTATCAATTTAGGACAGAAGACAGATTAAATATACATGAATTAAATTTTTTCTTATTTATACATTGGAAATTTGAACATATTTTAACCTGGTTACTTGGCATAGAAAAAATGGAAATAAATATTTGTATAGTATCTGTTACAGTAAGATTTTGGGGGTTATTTAAGCTGATGATTGCAAGTGTTAATGGACAGAAACCCTTTATAAATGAGGTTAAGTTGCTCCAAGGGCCCATGCATAATTCAGCAAACTACAGAACCCACAATACCTTGCATGTTACAGGCGGTGGTGATGTTCCTCCTACCCCTAGAGATGGGAGGGACAGGAGGGAAGTCCTTCTGAAGCTACAGAGGACCTATAAGTCTCAGTTCTGGGGAACAGTACATGGTCCCACCAAGGAACACTTTCGGATCTGCTCTCCAATGGTGATTTGTTTCTAAATAAACTCACCATGTTGTTGGAAGAACTGATTGCCTTTAGTTTATCATGACAATTTTTGATAACTTTTAAGGTCACTTGGTAGACTTTTTCTTTTTATGAGACTTAAGATGATAAGTAATTCAGAGATTTACTTTGTGCCTTTCAATATTAAAATAAATAAATGATTTAAATAAGCATTTGAAATGCATTTTCTCTTACCTGCTCCAGATAAATGAAAAGTAGAAGATAAAAATCTCAGACTGATTCATAAATAATGAATATACAGACAGTAAATGTACTCAACTTTTGGACATGTGAATTTAAGTAAGAATCGCTTGAGGTCAGATTGAAATCATGCTGTTTATTATCGGCAATTTTTAATTCTAATCCTACCTTAGACATAAAAACTTGGGCCTTTGCATTTCTCGCTTGTCCAGAACATGAACCTAATAGCAATTATCTTAGCTATATGGGAATCAAGTAAATTAAAAGTGTTTTGGAAAGTATTATATTAATAGTATCTGGTCATGCTTATAAGTTTTCATAAGACAACACTCTGTCTTGGCTGTTATTTTGTACATATATTACTGTGCTCAATGAGCACTGCACTGACTATATGTCTGTAATTATATATAATTTACAGGAAGAAATAAGACCCTAGAATCACAGCTCCATAAAAAGACAGGGACTCTTGTTCATTCTTCTTGGTCTAGAATCTTGAGTAAACTTAGACCTATTCAGTAAATATGCTTCAAGTCAAATAATTAATCTTGATTACACATATTTAATGCAACCTTCCTTAAACAGTGTTAAGTGCTTACATCCAAGTTCTCCATATGAAGGATCTCATGCTTTCAAGTAGCCGTTGCCACTCAGCTACACAGGATTCTCTTAGACCCATCCTCTGATACTCTATGTGAAATTTATTTAAGCATTCAAAATGGATAAAAGACTTAGCGGTCAGACTTGAAACCATAGCATACATAGAGGAAAACTTGGGCAAAACTCTCCATGAATTACAATTCAAAAATCCCTTTCTGGAAACATCCAAAGATGGCAAAAAAAAATGAAGGAAAACAAACAGATGGGGCTACATCAAACTAAAAAGCTTCTGTACAGCAAAAGAGACAACAGACAAAACTAAAAGATGCCCAACCGAATGGGAAAAAAAAAATTTGCCCTCCACATGAGTGACAAGGGTTTAATAATGAAGATCCACAAGGAACTCACACAACTAAACAAAAGCAAAACAAAAAGCCCAATCAAAAAATGCGGAGAAGAACTAAAAAGACACTTCTCCAAAGAGGAAATACAAATGGCCAACAGGCACATAAAAAACTGTTCAACATCACTAGCAATAAGGGAAATGCAAATCAAAACCACAGTGAGATACCACCTTACACCAGTAAGAATGGCCCACATCCAAAGAACAGGCAACAAGAATTGCTAGCAAGGATGTGGAGAAAGGAACACTACTACACTGCTGGTGGGAATGTAAACTAGTCCAACCACTATGGAAAGCTGTGTGGAGGACCCTCAAATTAATGAAAATGGAACTACCATTTGACCCAGCAATTGCTCTCTTGGGAATCTACCCAAATGAGACCTCAATGTGGGTACAAAGGGACACCTGTGCTCGGATGTTTACTGTAGCACAATTTATAATTGCAAAGTCATGGAAGCAACCTAAATGCCCCCAAACAGATGACTGGATGAAAAAAAATTGGTATATATACACGATAGAATATTACTCATCAATTAAAAATGATATATTCAACGATTTTATAACAACATGGATGTACTTAGAAGAAATCATACTAGCAGAAACAAGTCAAAAAAACAAGACAGAAACCAAATGGTTTCACTAATATATGGGATATAGTGAAAAAACAAAAAAAGCCTTGAAGAAAAGCCAAAGCAAGCTAAGTGCCAAACTGAAGCATACAACTTTGAGCAGGAGGGAAAGTGGGGGAATGGAGGGGAGGGGGGGGCATAAATCGCTGGGATTATAATGTTGTGAAACTTATATATAAATTTTTTTAAAAGTTTAAATAAAAAACAAAACAAAAACAAAAAAATATTTGAGTGTTAATAAGATATTTGTATCTCAGACTTTATTTTTAGGCCATATGCTTGTTCTTCCACAATATAGCGTTACTACTTACAACTACTGTATAGTTGAGAAACTCCTAACTTATGAAACAAATATTATCCCTGTATGCAGCATTTCAACCCCCTCTCCTGTTGTCACCAAATTCCTGAATCTACCAGGTCCTCCAAGCACAGTCAGCCACCAGCTTCATTTCCCGTTGACATTCATTAGGTTGTTAGCTCTTCTCTCCTGTTGGTCCAGGTTGTTCTTTTTGGCTAAGGCTGCCTAAGGAGTCTTTTCAGAGTGAGGACTTCTAAAAGACCTTCCTTTGTTTAAGATGGAGCTCAAATTAGACAAAGAATTTTGTGAACTGACTGCTTTGAGTAATTCTTCTCACCCAGTCTTCAGTGACTCCCAGGTTGCCATCTTCACACTGCAGAGATCACCAAATTTTCTTTTCTTAGCATAAACTGAATGCTAAAATGTCTTTGCATTTTGCAACAGGATAGATACCTTTAGTTGAACTGCTATTAGAAATGTAACCAAAAACAAACAAACAAATAATTGAACCACAACAGATTGACATGACTTTAGAAGTATAAACTTTATAAAATTAAGTGGCATGTTAACCTTTAGAACAGACTCTACTGAGGAAAGGGGCAAAGAGGGAAAACAAAAAGATTAAGTTAATGTTCACTGTGAGCTGAAACCTCTAGTCTTAAATTTAATGATTGAATTTATGTTAATAACTTAAATATACTTATGTTTTCTGCTAAAAATTATTGCTTTTTCTTAAGGTTGGATACTTATTCTCAAAATTCCTGAAAAAATTCTTTCTAATAATCAAAGAGGATCATAGGTCACAGAGAGATGAAGTGTTGTTTCCAGTGTGGTTCCAGGTGAAGGAGTTTATACTGCAACCTGGAGTGGAAACAGGTTGGGAAACTGAGGGTCCTCAGCTCTCTCCATTTTCCCAGGAGTATTTCCCCTGGGCAAAAACGATTTTTTCTAGTTTTGATTTCCTTTCCCAAAAATGAAGCAGGTTGTGTTGTGAGCCTGGCAAATAAACTGAGCTAAAACTAACTTGAATAACAAACCAGGCAAATAAGCCCATGTTGAAGTAAAATTAAGGAGCACTTTTCCTACATGAAATAATGTATGTCAGAGTGTGCTGATGAATGATGGTAATGAAATTCTCAAAGCAGTAGACCAAAGGAAGGTAGTTCTGAATTTGTAAAAAGACATATGTCCAGCAGAGATTAAAATTAGTGGCAGATATTATCAGATAAATAAATCAATACTGATGCATGTAAGATTTGATTTCCAGGAAGGAAACAAATGGCCCAAGTGGCTGCTGTGGCCATGCTTGCAGAGTTGTGGGCTGAACTACATGGGTCCCAGGCAGGGTCTAGTGTGCTTTTGCAGATACTTATGTCACACAGAGAAACTTTGGGACTTGAAACAACCAAAGACAATCCAGAAACCCAGTGAATAAACAAGAGGAAATTTAAAAATACTAGTGTTCTGTTGTTTCTGATTTTTAAACTTTCCATTCATTTTCATTTTTAAAAATTGTATCATTTATTGTTTTATTTATTTTGTTTTACATCATTATCTACCCCGAGTTTTTTTCCACCACCTTATTTACCCGTGAACCATCATCCTAGTCTTTTGCGCCCCTCCCAGCCCTGAGTTTCCCCCACCCCTACCTATGCTCTATGCTTCAATCTTGCTAAAATTTAGTTTTAAAAATTTCTTGTCTGTTAGATTGTTTTCCCTTTCCCTCGCATATAAATGAGACCATCCAGTATTTTTCTTTTTCTTTCTGGCTTATTTCTGCTAGCATGATTCCTTGTAGCTTCATCCATATTGCTGTGAATGACATAAATGTGTCTTTTTTGATTGATGAATAGTATTCTATCATGTACATATACCACAACTTTCTGTACCATTCATCTATTTCTGGACATTTTTATTTTTTAACAGAAACTTTTGCTTTGCTCTCTTCTTATCATTTTTATTGAGGTAATTATAGTTTACAACACTATACATGACTTAGGGGAATAGGGCCACGCCTCCTCAGATGTCACCACACCAGCACCATCACCAAAACTCCCTCAGATCTTTCATTACCCTGGGACCCTCCCTAACATGTCTCCCTACCTCATCTTTCCTCTCCCTATGGTAGCCTCAATTTTGCAATCTTATTTCTTGGTTTTGCTTTGCTTTACCTTTGAAAGTTCTTTTTTCCCCCCTATAGTCTACATTTGAGAGAAATCATTTGATATTTGTCTTCCCTTCTGACTTATTCCACTTACCATCATTCCCTCCAGGTCCATTCATATTGCAAATGTAAGAGTTCATCACTTTTTTATAGATGAGTGTATACATACCACATGTTAATCTACTAATCTGTCTGAAATCTTTGTGTTTCTATTTCAGATAAAGTAAGAAAAATGATTCAAACTTCCATAATGACAGTACTTTCTGAATTAAAATGAACTTTACTGTCCTGCAAAAAAAGAAAACATCAATGAGATACATATTGCTAGTCCTGAGAAAGAAAGGTATATGTTTATGTAAAAAAAAAAAAATAACATGGAAAATAGTCTGGAGCTTTTGTTCATAAATTTAACATAGAACTGTCATGTAATACATGAGTGCTATACCACTTCTGGGTATATGTCAAAAAAAATTGAAATCAAGATCTTAAGATTCACATATACATGTTGATATTTTTATTTATGATATCCAAGAGATTGAGGAAACATGAATCAACAGATGAAAAGATAAATAAAATGTGATCTACACATACTATTGAATAATCACCCATAAAAAAGGAAGGAAATTCTGATAACTGCTACAAAATGAATGGACATCAAAATCATTATTTTATAGTTTCAAAAAGCTGATACTGTGTGATCCTATTTACAAGAAGTCTTTATCAGAGTCAAGTGCATTAAAACAAAAAAAAAACCAGATAGTGGTCACCAGGGGAAGGTATTTGGATATGGAGAGCTGCTTTTAATGGTTTCAGTTTTGCAAGATGAAAAGTTCCAGAGGTTAATATCACAATGTGAATATATGTAAACCTTACTGAAATGTACATTTGGAAGTGGTTAATATGGTAAATTTTATGTAGCAGTTAAAAATCAGCATACCTGTGTAGGTCTATGTCTGAGTTCACTATGCTGTTCCTTTGGTCTGTGTCTTGCCCCCCAACCCAATATCACACTGTTTTGATTATTGTAACTCTGTAAATTTATAAATCAGGTAGACTGATTCCTCCCAATTTAGTCTTCTTTTTCAAAATTGTTTTAAATATTCCATGGTTGAAATAGGAAAAAACAAACAAAAACTTTATTTTTATTCCCCTGACACAACACTATATCTTTGTTTGCTCTGTGCTAGCAATTAGCAGACCCTCTCATCCATAAGATATTTGGAAATATAGTCTGCATATTTCTCAGGCTCACCTCAATGATGGTGTGTAAGATTCATAAAACAATCTGCCTCAGAAAGGAAGATCCTAAGTTTTGCTTTCTGTAGGGAGCAAGAGTTAGAGAAATAGACTTCTATACAATGAACCATTAATAGAGCTGATTTGATTCATTGAAAGTGACCTCTCCCATTTTAGTGCATACAGACCAACATTATTCACAGGAATTAAAGTATGGAAACAACATAACTGTCTGTCAATGATGAATGAATCAAAAAATGTGGCACATGTGTAAAAAGCACACTTAAGTGGAGACATTTGACAATTGGGTCAGTTGTCTCACGGGTGGTAAAGACCATTATTGTCTGTTTATACTGGACCCAAAAATCCTTGAACTTGATCAGACTATTTGTTTAAGAATCTATCAATACTTGGACATCCTGATGAACATCGTGATGAAGATTGATGACTATGCATTGCTGTCAGAAGACAAACTCAGTCATCAAATACCTGCAGCCAAGAGTAGTTTTTACTTATTAACCCTAAGTCTCTTCTTTAAACATTCACCACTTGCTCTTCTTTCTTCCCATAAAAACTAACTATTTAGCCCATCTTGGGACATGTTTTCCCACTTGAAATTGTGTACCCCCAACTTGCAGTTCTCTAATCCCAGTAAAGTACATGAGTGCTCATTTTATCTTTTTTACAGTTATGTATAAATACATATATATACATATATATACATATATACATACATGCATGCATTAGGATATTAATTCACCTTAAAAAAAGAAGAACATCTGTCATTTGTGACAGCATGCATGAATCTGGTCAACTTTACGCAAAATGAAATAAACCAGATAGAAGGATTAAAAACTTCATGGTGTCACATATACATCAAAGTCCTCTCCATTGCCCAACAAAAAAAAGAAGCCAAACATACAGAAACAGAACAGAAAAAATGGCTCCCAGGTTTGGAGAGTGGGAAAACAAAATGTTGATAAAAGGGCATAAATTCTCCTATACAGTATGAATAAAGTCTGAGACCTAATATAAAACATGGCATGGTTTTCACATGGCTATAGATATATGAGATGGTAGATGCATTGATTAATTCCATGAGGATGAGTTATTTCACTATATATATATATATATATATATATATATATATATATATATATATAAAGACCATCACACTGTACCCCTTAAAATATCTTACAATTTTACTTGCCAATTACCCAATAAAGCTTAGGGAAAATCCCACTCAGAAATGCAATTACTCCTGAGGAAAACTGTAAGTTAATCCTTGTGCCAGTTGAAGGATGAGGGTTTGTTCTTTCTAAAAGTGACTGTCAGAGATAGTAATAAATATTCTCTCCACCAGAACACATGGAAAACTCACTTTTGAATTAACCCTTTTTTTTTCTGGACTGTTTCCCCTCTGCTCTTTCAAACTTAGAGAGTTGGTCACTCCATTTCCTACTCAGAAATTCTTTGTTTACAATTTTTTTCACCATTTATTTTACTCAAAAAGAAAAAAAAACATTTATATTGTTTTTACATCATTAGGCAGCAGGTATTTCCTGACTCAACTGATAAATAATTTATGTTATGTCCTAACAATTATGCCTTTCAGATAGGAGTGCCTATAATGAGTTTTGTTTTTATTACCTAATCAGTTAATGACTTGGGAGTTAATGATTTGCTGAAATGAAATTTAATTCCATGTCTTTCTCCAAGCCAAGTCACAATTTTGGAAGATACTTTACTAATAAAAAAGGAAACTATTTATTGAAAATACTAGAGAAAATATTAACTTTCTCTCTGACCACCACTTCCTTTTCAGGAAGCATTACAATCAAAATAGATTTTCTAATCTGAATATCATTGACTCCAAAGATCATGTTTTTGAGGGTGGATCACAATGGAATGTTGATCTCTTGGGGTGTGGGTTCCTCTTCCACCCTATTTCATTATAGGGCCTCCACAATATGCCACTGATGCAAGATGATAGTCAATAAATCCATGATTATATCAATTTTCACATGATAAAATAAAATAAAAATGAAAAACAGAAAATGGAGTTCAAAATTTATGTTTCCAAAATTTCAAAGATTTCAGAAAAGTGAATAGGGTAGTCATCCGTGCTGATTGTGGAAAACAAGTCATCATTTTTCACCAACACCTGGGAGAGACCATAACCATACTTACACTCCCTATCTTTAACAAATGACATGGATAATTCATTATTTGGTTTTAGCAAATAAACAGATATTTTACATAAAGCCAGAAAGATGTATTTTTGCATCACTACTATTATTTTGAAAATGCCCCAAATGCTAGATTATGAGAAATCATGAGAACAAAATCAGTAGTGCACTTGATATATGAAGTGTTGGGGTGGTGAAGAAGGATGCATTTTGGGAGGAGGATACAGACCCAAATGAAGTGGTCAGGGAAGTATCACTAGGATACTGGTGAGTGATAGATAGATAGATAGATAGATAGATAGATAGATAGATAGATAGATAGATAGATAGATAGATAGATAGATAGATAGATAGATAGATAGATGAATATATGAGGAAGAATGTTTTAGACAGCGGGAATAGCCAGTGTCAGGACCATGAATCAAGAATATGTTCAGTACTAGAAATCATGGGAAGATTGACTCAATGAAACAAAAGGGAGAGTTGTAGGGAAATATAAGGGTGAGGAGAACCTGAAGGTCATTGTGAGGATATGTTATTATGCAATGTGAGATGAAAGTCATTGGTAAGTTTTGTCCCAGATGTGCAGTAGGAAGTAGCTGAAACAAAACCATCAATCATCCTAGGATTATTGCAACAATCCAGTAAGAGAGACAGACACAGAGACAGAAAGAGAAAGCAACGGAGAGAGAGAGTTGAAATAGAACAAGCACTAGGACACCTAAATTTCAAAAGTTCATAAGACACAAACTTCTCACCCAGATGTAGAGAATCCTATTCTCAGAACCTGGGATTCCAACATCAACTGTTTTAAAACAGATTTCTTGATAGTCCTGTTATACAGTAATGTCAAAAACTTTTGGAACCTTGGAATCAGCAGCAGCTTTTTAAAGGTATATTAGTCATGGCAGGTTTTTAATAAATAAAAGAATCAAGTTTGTTACCCATGATACTGTAGAGAACTATATGTAGCATTTATAAAATTAAAGGATTCACTAAATAAAAGCCTGCACATGAACAGTTTAGCAGTTTTATGCATAAATTCCAAAGCCTGGAGGCATCTAAGATGCTTTGATTAAGTGAATTGACAAGTAATAAGCATATCCAGACAATGGAACATTATTCAGTGCTAAAGAAGAATGAGACATTTAATCATGAGAAAATTTAAATGCAGTTTAACAAGTGAAAGAAGGCACTAATAAAATGGAGACAGTAAAAATATTAGTGTTTGTGAGAAATTAGTGGTGAAGTGGGGAATGAATAAAGACTAGGATTTTAGGAAGTGGAAATACTTTCTGATATTATAAAAATGAGCTGTTAAAATTTCCCAAATACATAAAATGTACAACACAAAGAGAGATTGTGAGCATGAAGTTGGATTCCAGGTGCTGGTGCTGTAGCAATGTAGGTGTGTCTATTCTAACACCTGTGCCACTCCAATGGGGGATGTGTACAGTGTGTGACTATTCATGTCAGGAAGGCGACTGCAGTTCCCTGGGAAATCTCTGCCTGCCACTCACTCAATTTGTCTTTGAACCTGAAAGTGCTCTAAAAAAAAAAAAAAAAAAACTGTCTTAAACATCATTATAGAATGCATACACAACAGATTGTAGTGAATTTAAAAAAGTACATGAAAACTGACAGAAAAGGGAAAGGGAAAAAGCAAGAGAAGGAAGAAGCAGCAATTGTGAGTTAGAAGACAGACTGGGAGCAGGAAAAAACGAAACCCCTCTTTATCTCAGTGAACCAGAACAAATGGGTGAACCTTCACCCATAATTTCTGTTATAAACCACCGCCAGCAGGGGTCAGATTTCAGTCTCATTTCTGTCTCCTGTCTTCAAGTTCACAAAACCTTCTCATACCCCAAATGATCACAATTGTCTATTTTAAGTTCCTTGGGATTTTTTCACTAAAATCTACTGTTATTTGGCACAATATAAATGGGAACGTTTGTCTTTGCAGCAGTAAGCTGCGGCTTATGCAGCAGTGGACACTGTGTATAGAGTGCCATTATCTCCTGCAGCAGTCTGAGGGCTGTCTCCACAAATCCACAAACATTCATCTCTGTAGCTGACTTTGAGCATGCTCCAAGCTGTGACTTGGGGCTAAATAAAGACCCCTTTCTGCCTGTTGAAAAGGCCTGGTGAACTGGATAGAGCAACTCAGGGTACATGGAGTTGGGGTGAAAAAAATCGGCTCTGTTAGAGAAAATACATCAGTAAGTTGACCACTTTATAAGAAAGCAAAACTAGACTGAATGCTGCACTGATGGATGTTATGGAGAAAGATTTTAGGGAAACTAAAACCATCTTTTTAAAAATAACAATAATGTATGAGGTGGTTACAGAAAAAAACAAAGAAACGTTATTGATTTTTTTTCTTTGTCGGCAATAATAATAGAATAACGCAGCCTCCAAACAGTGATTTAGCACTTTTACTGAAAGCAGAAAATGAAAACTTTCAAAATAGACATGAGAAGGGGTTCTCTCGATGCTGTCTTCTTCTTAGCTTAGGAGAAACGTTAGTAAGCAAATGACACTGGTCTCCTGATCTTGGCAAGTCCAGAACTCACAGCAAAAAAGACAAGAGAGGCATGATACCATCTTTTATTGACTGAATAAAATAGCACCTTCTTGCATGTGCCTTGAAAAGCATAAAACACAATTTTCTATCCTTTATTCCCTGAAGCAGTGGCTCTGGGGTGTGGAACCCAAACAAACAATTGTCAGGTTGTCTCTGCTTTATCCCCTAGGCCTCTTAAACCAGAAACTCAGGGGAGGGTCTTCACAATCATGTTAAGAAGTTCCCTGGTGTTTCTGATCCCTGTTAAGTACTGAGAACCATCACCCAAAGTCATGTCTAGGCTTTCTGCTTGTCTGATTGGTCTGGACAATCTCATCTGCCCCACTGGGAATTTTGCACCATAGTGTACTTTTTTTTTACTTGCTCGTTGATTTATTTATTTGTATAGCCATTAATGTAATGGGGTTTTGACAGTATCCCTGACCGTGTGCTCTGTGTTCGGGACAAATCCAGGGTCACCATAGGACATTCATTTTACTTCCAGAAATTCCAGCAGGTCCTAGGCTCACTTAGATGGCCTTCCCTTTTCTCTGTTAATTAAATTCTTCTGTACTATAAAGGGTTGATAAATTAAATACTGACCCTCTGTGACAAAAGCCTTCAGTGTTAGTATCACATTTTTCTTTCTCAACTCAAGGAATCAACATTTATTAGAAAGGTTCAATTTTCATTTAGGAAAAATTTACTCACGAAAGATGCCATAGCTCTAAATTTTCAAATAATTTTTGGACTCACAAGAAAGGGAATATAATTTACAAACAACTCAGAAAGTAGATATGTATTTATTAGCATTACTCTTAAATCTTCAAATTCCAGATGAAAAAAGTTATGTCTCAAAAAATTTAAGAATTTAAGGACATGCAACAATAGATTCAAATGTAAAAGTTAGCAGTGTCATTATTATACATTTTATTCATAAATGGATGTGATGAATTTTATAGGAGATAGTTACCAGGCGCCAATGGCACTGAATCATATTTCAACCTTTTGGTCCGTGACAGAAGGAAACATGAACTGTCATCTTTCTCACATTGTTTTTGCAGTTGTCAGGGTCTTCATAAAATCCTGGGATTTTCAATCATCTCTCTGAAGTTCAAGTGTTGGGCTTAGCCTCAGCCATCTGCTTCAGCTTCCTATAATATATGACTCTGCTGTGTGTTCAGAGGGACAGATTTTTAATCTCTCTTCTTAACATTAGCCCTTCCTTGCTGGAAGGCCCTTTCTTCTCCTGCAGTGACTTGAAGTTTGTGACATGGATGAGGACCCAAGTGTCACCATGCAGTATAACTTTGCCTCCATTCAGACAATACATCCATCCTGTGAAACAGGATGTGAGCACCAATGTAATGACCAGATGTAGGCAGCATGAATACATGAGTATCCCTCAGTCATATATGCAAAATAACTTTCCATATCTCCAGGGTGTTCCAGAAAGCAGTTATGATGTGATACAGTCTATCAACAATATTAGGAAAAAGCTAAAATGTTGGAAAGACAGAAGAAAATTCCAGTAACCCACAAAGCACCAAGCACCTTGTTATCTCATTACTTGGGAACTGGGAAGCTGAGTCAGAGGAATTTGAGAAAGCAAAATAAGCAAATTTATGCTAATCGGTTTCACTGTAGTCTTCATTTCACCAGCACCCATACATCAAGTCGTCATGTTGTACACAATAAATAAATGCAATTTTTCAATGATTTTTTAAAGTAACTGCATTTGGCAATCTCTTTGGAATTCCCAGTGATTTAGGGTGTTTGTTTCCCAACTAAACTGTTTTTCCAAGTGTTCTCTATAAACAGTGGAAATTAATTTATTTTGTCATCTTTTGTGCCATTTTGAACTCATGATTTCAGGGATTTTCAGACTGATTTATTTCTTAAGTCTTAAAACCCATAATTTTAAAAAAGAAGAATGCTTCTTGCAGGGCACAAATGCTAACAAATTAATCTAAGCTATATCATTGAATAGCTCCATGAGAGCTTGTGTGCACTTGAGAAATTCACTATGTGCTGCACATCAGCAGGTCCCAGGTGTTCAATTCAGTCCCACCAGTCAGAGGTCCACCTGTGTGGGATACCAAAGGTTGTGTTTATGAATTCTACCTGGTATCTTGGTGACTTTACTTTAATTGTGAAAAAAATAATTATTTTTTGCTGAAGTTTAATGAATTTAATGATGATAGGTGTATTACCAAAAAGAGTAGCCCCTTTTAAAACTTTAATAAGAAATTTTATGAAATATACATCATTTTATTTAATACATCCAACCTTAAAATTAAATTTAAAAAAAAAATTGTATTCTACAATGAATGGTCTATATCTTTCCTTAACAGGCTGCAGTCAAATAGAATTTAAAAAGCATGCAACATCTCATCACTTTTATCTTTAATTGAACTTCTTTGACTTGGTCGCTCATGCAAGCCCATTAACCCTGATCCCTGTCTGTAATTTCCTTTTTTCGGTGATGTTTCATGCTGTCTTATCTTGCCTGATATAGATATTATTTTCTTAGATATGTGTTGAACTTTCCTGTCCTTTTAATATGACTTTTTTGGCTAATTGTCAAAAACTGTTTAAGCATCTCTTTTCACCCTGTTCGATTTTAAATAGTTTTATGATCACAAAAACTTTCATTAGTTGAAATTGGTAGGGGAATGTAATATAGGTGAAATAAGAGTGTGTAATTTGAATTTTAATGAAAATATATAGCCACTGTGCACATTAAGTTCTGAAGTTGAAGTTACAATGAATTTGAGGTGGTACAATAATACATTGATTCTAGTTGCACTTGACCTCTAATTGGGAAGGATAAATAAAATGGAGCCATCCTGACAATTCAGAATACACATGGGCATACCCCCATGTGGAAAAGAAGCCAATTATGTTTTCCTTTGAGATTAAATTTATCAGCATGTTTTCTGAATAAATGATGGGATTTAGATAGCTCAACTTTTCAGAATTTTTCTATTTTTTTTTTTTTTAGTTATGTGGTGTGTATATGTATTTAAAAATGAAAGGTTTGGGTAATGTACTTATATAAACATACACAGATATAATATACCTCTCTTTAGAAACTAAATAAACCAATTGTCTAATACTGTTTTACTTTTTTTTAACCTGAACTGGAAATTCAAATTTCTTATAAAAATACCATGGCAACTTGTATCCCCAGTGTGAATTTCTCTTTTTTAAATTTCAGTAAAACAGAAATGTGCACCTTCAATGTTGAATGTTGTACTTTAAGAGAAAGGAAAGAAATCCTGCTAAGGAACCGTAGTTGAACCAGGAGGTTAGTAAAGGTTTGTTAATTCCATCTCTGAAAGTCATCAATTTAACTCAGGTCAGGTTGGCACTTGCTCAGAACATCTGTTGTTGGATTGTGCTTTTGTGGTCTGTCAGTGAGGGGATCCAGGTGTTCTTGGTTGAGTAGAGATCTATCATATATAATGTGCTGAGTAGTATATTCCTTTTTAACCAAAGGACACATTCAAATGGACTACAGATCTTTGAAAACCCAGGTATGGCTTGTGGTGGGCATGTAGTCCTAGTGCCTCCTTGCCTGATAGGTGGAGACAGGCCTTATCCTTATCGAGTCCTCTACCTGCTCTGTGGAGGTGGACATCACACCTGCAGCTACCTGCCCTGACAGTGAGTTGGTAAGTCAGGGTCTGATGAATTATTCTGTTTTTGTTCAGACAACTGTCATTCTAAGTACACATGAGTGTTTTATTTGTGTCTCTTCTTATAAGAAGATGCTTTCTCCTGAGTGTAGTTTCTCCTTAAGATCAATCTCATCCAGTCATGAAGATTGCTTTGTGGTCATCTGTGTATGTGAGATCAATTTAAGACATCAAGCTAGTGGTGCTACACATGCACTGAGAGGGAATTACCTCAGCAACAGGTTTCATTCCTTTTTCTGATGGAAGCCTATTTCCTAGATTAGTCCCTGGACTTTGTGAGCATGTTTAGTAATATCTTCAAGCAGAGTACAGTCAAATAAACATTTTGAGAACTTGACTGCCTGGAAGTTCCTTGCTCTACCCTGTACTTGGTTTGGTTTATAATTTGGAATCCTATGATGGAAATATTTTTTTTTCCTTAGAATTTAGAAAGTGATTTTTATTCTAGCTTTTACACCATCCATTCATTCTTTCTTATTCATTTATGTAAAAAAAAATGCTTCTAGTAAACTTGTTGAATCTTCTCTTTTGTATACTCAGTGTCCTTCCCTAGTATGACCCTAACTCTGTCCATTCTGCTAGGTAATCAGTGGTGCATTTAAATTCGGAAACAATTGTCTTTCAAATAACCATCTTTTCAATAATGATTTACTGATAATTTTCTACTATTTTCTCTGTTCATTTGGCCATTTCTAACTGAAAATCTATTATTCTATTTCAATCCTAATAATAATTTTGAGATCTCAGAACTGGTTTATTTATTTTAGTTTCTGTATGACACTGTATGCACCCAGCTTAATAAAAACTAACAAGTATTTAGATTACTTCTCTTATGAATCTTGATAAGCAATTTTGCAATGAATGCATTTTCGTGTTCATGTGCTGGTGTGGAGAAGCAGAATTTCTGCAGTGGTAAAAATGAGCATTTACACATTTTTACTAGGATAAACAACTGACAGACTTTGGATTTAGCAGTAGGGATTTAGACTTGGACATGTCAGGAAACATGATCTTATAATATTGGGAAAAGATGGAAAAATTTTGGAATAAAGTCAAGGACATTGCAGTGCAATGTTAGATATGTACAGAGCAAAGAGCTAGGTGAACCCAGTTGACCAATTAGAACTTCAGACAGATGTGGTATTATTCTTTTCTGGGCTTGTAAATATGAGTTCAGTACAGGAAGACAAAAATGTATATTCAAAGGAGAAATTGCTGTTTTGGAAAATGCATGGTGAGATCAGGGTTATCTGACAACTTGAGGTGGAGGGTCTCATTGTGCAGAAGCCCTGTGAGCATCAGTAGGTAAGTGTCAGTGAGATTATCATGGACTTGGGCTATGCAGGTCAGGGATGTTCCAAGAGATAATTCAGAAACACTGTCCATTGTTGGAGTGAAAGAAGGCAGTCTCAGGATGATGCAGAATTTTGGCGTGAGCCTGTGGTGGGGAGATGTGGGGAATAGGAGTACAGACCTTGCCAGAGATGTGGGGAAAAAGAGTACAGACCTTGCCCCTGATTTGGGGCATGGTAACGTGCATATAGTCAGCTGAAGTCACCTGGAAACATTTTAGTGAAAAGTCTGATAACTATAAACTCTACAATAATTTGCATATTTCTTACATTATTTTCTCTCTATTATCAAATTCTTGCCTTTTCACTTTAATAATCTACACAGAGGAGAACTTCAAGTGGGTATATTATTATGATATTCTCAAACTAAAGATCCACTTCTAAGACCTTTTTGAGGCTGAATGCTGCCTGCAGTGATTACTGTGAAATTAATTTGTGAAAATTGTAAGGAAAATTGTCATTTTGATAAGGTTGTTAATGCATATGTCTTCAATTTCAGGGTGAGGCTTTTTGTATTGGTCAGTTTTCAATAGTGAGACTAGTAAAGCATGACCATCAAATTGATTTACCAGAATTTTTGTTTGCTTTTACCTTTGAATTTTAATAACATAATTGAGATCTAATTTACACACCCTACAAATCACCCATTCAAAATATATGAGTTAATGCTTTTAGTACATTCACAATGCTGTACTACACATCACTAAAATCTAACTTACAAATATTTGTATCACCTTGAAAGAAACTCTGTACTTGATAGAAGTCTAGAAGTATATTTCAATATCTTATTCAAACTGTACTCATTATTGTAAACATTGGTTCCATTTCCAAAATGTGTGCTCTAGATCTACAAAAGAATATAGTATTTATTTGATATTTCCAAACACTTTAATCATATAATTATAGGTTGTAGATATCTAATTAAAAGGCAATGATCCAAATTAATAATAAAATGTAAGACCTAAATGCTAACATGCTAAATAATTACATTAAATGTAAATTGGCTAGAGACACAGAATTGGTAGAGTGAATTAAAGAAATTAATGACACAACTCTAAGCCTTCTCTTTAGTTTTACAGTTACATTTAAGAAGAAAAGGGTTAACACAAAGATATGCCATATAGAAACTAATTAAGCAAAAGTCAAAGGTCAGACCAAATGTTTTCTCAATATGTTTAGAGAAAAACATATTCCAGCAAAAAGGGACATTAAATATTAATGGAAATACTGTTCACTAAGAAAATATAACAAGTCTAAATATATGCACCAAAAATTGAGATTCAAAATAGGTGTAAAAAGAACTAATGGGAGCGTAGGGAGAAATAGATAAAGCATGATTATATTTGGGCATATTAATAATTCCTTCCTCTATAATTGATATTATCACTAGACTGAATAACAGAAAGTGTACAAAAAAATTGAACATGCCACAAATAAACGACATCTAATTAACATTTATAGAGCATTCTAGTCAGTAGCAGCAGAATACATAGTTTTTCTCCAGCTACCCAAGGGATAGTCACCAAATAGATTTTATCCTGTTTCCCAAAACAAACTGAAACATGATACAAATATTAGAAATCATAAAATGTGTTCTCAAGTCATAATACAATTAGATTAGAAATCAGTAACAGAAGGATAAAAATAAAACCATCAAGAGCTTGAAAATTAAGCAGCATGCATCTGCTAATCCATGGGTGAATGAGAAAGTCTGAAAGGAAATTTGAAAAATATATTCTCACTGCCAAACTAAGATTGCCAGATGGAGGGTGAGGTACAGGGGATGGCAATCTCTCGAGGGACTGCAATGGAGGATAATTGTAGTTTTGGTGGTGGGTGTGCTATGATAACAAAATGCAACTTATTAAAAGATGTGGAATACAAATACAGTTGTACTGAAAGGGAAAGTCATAGCACTTCAAAATGAAGAAAAGTTTAAAAGTATCGAACTTATTAGAAAAGAACAAGCAAACCAAAAACAAGAAGGTGGTTGGTAAAATATAAGAGCAGAAATCAGTGAAAATAAAATAGAAAAGTAGAAAAAAAACCCAATTAGTAATTTGAAAAAGGTCAGTATAATCAATAAAATATTAGAATGACTGTTAAAGGAAAAAGAAAACTCTTACATTAGAAAGTTCTGGGATGAAGATGGAATATCACTGCTGCTCTCACACATTAAAAAGAACAAGAAAATATGACAAGTAGTTTTATGCCTGTGTTAGACAACAGAGATTAAATCTATCGATAACTTAAATAGGACAAACTGTTTAAACTCATCAGAAATGGGACAGATTGTCTGAATTATTCTTTACTTTAATTAAAATTCAACTAGTTATTAAAAATATTCCAAAAAATTGTCATACTTAGCCGTTTTCATGGCTGAAATCTACCAAACTCTAGAGAAGAAATAGTAACAACTCTTCCAGATAATAGAAAAAAATACCTCCAATATTATTTTTGAGTATAGTTTTTTCCCTGATACTAAAACTATTACAAAAAAATACAGACCAATATTCTTTGAGAACATAAAAATAAAAATTCCCAGCAAACTATTGGCAAATGATGTCTAGTTATACATAAAACTAGGTCTCTTATTATCAACAAGTGGAAGTTTATTTCTAGAATAAAAATCTAGTTCAGTATTTTTAAAAATCAATGGAATTTACAATATGTATTAATATATTCATTTATTACCATATTTACCATATTTGTAGTTTAAGTAAGAAATACTATACTTTCCTTATCAATTGATGGAGAAAACTTTCAAACTCTACACATGATTTAAAAAAAAACTATCACTTAGAAATAAAAGAAAACTTCCTCACCTTGAAAAAGAACAACTACACACACCAAAAAAATTTAAATACCTGGGAGTAAACCTAAAAAAAATGTGAAAGAACTACATAAAGAAAATTTTAGAATGCTGCTAAAAGAAATAGAAGACATAAGGAAATGAAAAGACATTCCCTGTTCATGAATTGGAAGAATTAATATCATGAAAATGGCCATCCTACCAAAGGCAATCTATAGATTCAATGCAATTCCAATAAAAATCCCAATGACATTTTTTAAAGAGATGGAATAAAAATTACTGAAATTCATACGGAATAGCAAAAGACCTCGAATATGAAAAAGCCTCCTGATCAGAAAAAAAAAAAAAAAATGGAGGCATTACAATTCCAAATTTCAAAATATACTATAAAGCCATAATAATTAAAACAGCTCGGTAGTGGTACAAAAACAGACAATCAGGCCAATGGAACAGAATTGAGTGCCCTGAAATAAAACCACACATAGTGAAAAACTTACCTTGGAACAAAGATAGCCTCTTCAGTAAATGGTGCTGGGAAAATTGGACTAAGACATGCAAAAAAAAAAAAAAAAATGGACCAAGACAACTCCCTCACACCATGTACAAAAATCAGCTCAAAATGGATAAAAGACTTAGAGGTCAGACCCGAAACCATAACATACATAGAGGAAAACTTGGGCAAAACCCTCCATAAATTACAATTCAGAAATTCTTTTCTGGAAATATCTACAGATGTCAAAAAAATGAAGGAAAACATAAACAGACTATGTCAAACTAAAAAGCATTTGTACAGCAAAAGAAACAACAGAAAAAAACAAAAAAGAGGTCCAACCAAATGGGAAAAAAAAATTTTGCCCTCCATAAGAGTGATAAGTGTTTACTAAAGAAGATCCAAAAGGAACTCACACAACTAAACAAAAGTAAAACAAAACGCCCAATCAAAAAATGGGGAGAAGAACTAAAAAGACACTTCTCCAAAGAGGAAATACAAATGGCCAACAGGCACATGAAAAATTTTCAACGTCACTAGCAATAAGGGAATGCAAATCAAAACTACAATGAGATACCACCTTACACCAGTAAGAATGGCACACATCCAAAGAACAGGCAACAAGAATTGCTGGCAAGGATTTGGAGAGAAAAGAACACTCCTACACTGCTGGTGGGAATATAAACTGTAAAGCTGTAATGTAAAGAATGTAAAGCTGTGTGGAGGACCCTCAAATTAATGAAAATGGAACTACCATTTGAACCAGCAATTGCTCTCTTGGGGATCTACCCAAAAGAAACCTTAATGTGGATAAAAAGGGACATCTGTGCTGAGATGTTTACTGCAGCACTATTTATAATTGCAAGGATATGGAAGCAACCTAAATGCCCCCAACCAGATGACTGGATGAAAAAAATGTGCTATATATACACAATGGAGTATTACTCATCAATTAAAAATGACAAATTTGATGATTTTATGACAACATAGATGTACTTAGAAGAAATCATACTAGCAGAAACAAGTCAAAAAGAAAAAGACAGAATCCAAATGGTTTCACTAATATATGGGATATAGTGGAAAAAAATTAACAGAAGCCTTGAAGAAAAGTCAAAACAAGCTAAAAACCAAACTGAAGCACACACCTTTGGGCAGGAGGGAAAGGGGGGAAAAGGAGGGGAGGGTGAGGGGGTAAATCCCTGGGATTACAATGATGTAAAATTTATATATAAATACATTTTTTTAAAAACAACAACTACAAGATACATATAACTTAAAAAAAAAGATACCTAACTTAATAACACATGTATGCTGAAGGCTCTGGTACCAAGTTAAAGAGCCTGAATTGCCAAAATTAGATTAATTTGGGAAACTACATAAATAAAAAACCAAATAAGTAACTTACATTAGAGAATAAATGCATAACACAACACAAATTTTCATGAGTGCATAGTAATATAAATAAACACTCAAGTAAATTAGAAAATTAGGGAGAAGACACAAATATTACATGCATGCAAAAATGCTGAATAATAAATGTTGGTTCCTTGTCCTCATGAACAGGGAGTACTACTTCCATTGCTTACATCTTCACCGTGACTTCCTACCAGGGAGAGCAGTAGGGAAAGAAATGAGTAACGACTCATTTCATCATAGAGAAATCAAAAAATTCTCAGTCACCCAAGGCAATGAGCAAGGCCAAAATCAAGAATGATAAGTCAAGCTGATAATATGTACCGTGGATATAATGTGATAAAGGACCTGGAAGTGAGACCCGCAACCATAAAATACATAGAAGAAAACCTGGGCAAAACCCTTCATGAATTTCACCTCAGAAATCCATTTGGAGAAACAACTATGGCTGGCAGAAAAATGAAGGAAAGCATAAACAGCTGGGACTATATCAAACTAAAAAGTTTCTGTTCAGCAAAAGAGACAATAAACAAAACA